>CAIGQW010056782.1:2342990-2379596 GCA_903798125.1 Danio choprae
TGCTCAATTAATCAAGTGTTTAATCACAGGTAATTTATGGCTCAAGGTGATTGGCTTAAACCTGAAAGCAGAACTGAGCATACATGAGCAAAAGGGCTGATTTCACATCACAGAGTTAGTCAAAAAACTCTGCGATTTATTGATAATTTAACAACAATTTACATTAGCAAAGCATTCATGGATGATTGATTCCAACGTTTTTAAATCATTTCAAATTTTATGTATTCCTAACTTGCTATGAATTTCTATCACATATATTTGAATGTACTTTTTGTTTTTTATGATAATGTTAGTCAGCAAGATGAATGAAATTGCTCAAATTCTTTGAATATATATAAATATAAAATTCAAAGATATAAAAGTCTAAATTTATTTGCATCATAATTCGATGTAACTACAAATAAGCAACCATGATTTGGCTGAGAGAAATAAAAAAAAAAACATTTATATTTAATTTCAGCAATAGTATGTAAACCTCAGTTATGTATTTCTGTTACATATATTTTTAATGTCGGCACCAGCGATTATACAATCTGTTGACTATTAATACATGTATAAAACTACCTTCCTGACAACAAAAGATATCTGATAGTATTTTTTATTTTATTAAGGATATCATTCAAATTTTACCAAATGAAATGAGTTAGGACCATTAGTTAGCACCAATATTTTAGTTAGCACCAACCAGTCATTGGTTGGCACAAATATTTTATGTGTGTGTGTGTGTGTGTGTGTGTGTGTGTGTGTGTGTGTGTGTGTGTGTGTGTGTGTGTGTGTGTGTGTGTGTAGGTGGGGAATCCACGTGTGGAGCTAACGCTGTCAGAGCTGCAGGAGATGGCAATGCGACAGCAGCAGCAGATCGAAACTCAGCAGCAGATGCTGATAGCGAAGGTAAGCGCCACTGTATGAATCCTCATATCTTATTTATTCATATGTCCTCAGATCTGAACTGTTAAATTAAGAAGTGACCAAGTATGCCAAACTCCACTGTTTTTATTTAAGCTAAGATGTGCACATTTCAATTTTAGAGTCATTTGCAGATTTGTTAACGTTGCTTTGTTGGTTTGCTGATTTCTGCTTATTAAAGTGAAGACCTCTGTGGCTTGCCATAAGCAACGGTACACACATACATACTGTAAGGGGCATATGCATGCGAACACATGGTCATATCATCTGGGGTGCATGAACTGTCAGGTTTGATTAATTGTGGTAGCTCGTTTCCATGCGGCTATCTCAGTAAATTTTCTAAAAGCCTTTTAAATGATTTGCATTTCAAACGCGCAGTTGAGCTTGACGTCATCCTGGTTTAATTTGGCTCTTTTGATATTGTGTTCTGAGAGCGGTGTGTCTCCGTGATGTACATACTGTCTTGAGGTCAGCGTGTGAGTTTAATATGAGACTCGGGTCAGTGCTGGAGGGAACTGTGCATGTTGCCTGGATGCAAAGTACTTTTCCTTAAACAACAACAGGAAAGAAAGTCCATTTGCAGAGGAAATGAGATCAGCACAAAACTGCAGCTGTCAGGAAGAGGGTGGACGTTCTGACCACTGGACATTGCGTGTGCTTGTACATGTGTTCAAGAAGGTGTAGGTAAAAATGACCAGAATTCATGAGACTTTGAGAATAAGCAACACGGGGTCTATCGATGTTCAGTGAAGTAGACTGTAAGTGACGTACTGGAAATATCATTTAATGAAAGGTACAGCAAAATATAATGCTTTTATTATGTTAAAAGGGTTGATTGAGTTGGTGTTTTCATGTGTATTGGTGTAGTTTTTGCTTTTGTATTTGTTTTGTGAATTAATATTTAGTAATTTCCATTCTATTGAAAGGTTTTTGGTAATTTCCATTATGTTAGAATACTTTAAACATTGCATAGAGTGTGTAAAAAATTATGGGAAAAAAAATATGCATGCATGTTTACGCAGTTGTAGTGTAGTAGCCCTGCAGTTAAAAACCAGCTTTGTTTGTCTGTTCATTTAGCACTGGATTGTGTCGAGTCAACACTCTGGGGCTGTTAGGCCTGGCTTTGTATTTGCTCATTCTTAAGCAGACCTAAAAGTGCTAGTCAGCATGGGTGCCTGTGCTTCCCTCTGCTTTCTATTTTAGTCCCATTCATCATGCAATCACTTTTTGGTTGTGTAATGTTGTAATATCTCAAATATCTGAATCTTTCATACTGTTTGAGTAATTAGAGTTTGATTTTTCTCCTTTTTTTGTTGTAAGATGCATCTTTCATCATCTCTGCTGACATTAAATCTTAGTCTTCATATTCTGTGAGGCCACTGGAATCAAGTTTATGTTCTTTTTTTATTTCCTCTCTCTATTTTACCTGCTCCTTCCTTATTGGTTTCATCCCATTCCCCTGAAGCTCTCCATTGTGCGTAGTGAGGTGTGTGTGAAAGGGCTTTTGTTGATCGGTTGCATGATTGTTTTGATGATCAGTCAGTGCAGCATGTTCCTTCCCATTCCGTAATTGACCGTCACCCTCTCCTGTCCTCTCCTCCCATTTCCGCTCCGTCTTTAGGAGCAACGATTGCGGTATCTGAAGCAGCAGGACCCACGTCAGGGCCAGTCTGTGTCGGAGAGTGACAAACTCCAGAGGTTGAGGGAAAGAGTGGAGAATCAAGAAGCCAAACTCAAAAAGGTCCGTGCCATGAGGGGTCAAGTGGACTACAGCAAACTCATCAATGGCAACCTGTGTAAGTACAACCGTGTTAACCATGTAAATTTCAAAATGCTTTAAAGTTCCAATTACCATTTGTAGACTGTATAAACAGATGCTATTATTTGTCAAAGGACGCCTGGGCTGTTTTTTAAGGTGGTGTGGTATTGCAGATAAATAGGTAGTTGAATGCAAAAAATACCAATTTACTCACCATTTACCACCCTTGTCCCAATCCTATATGAGTTTGTTTCTTCTGCTGAAGATATTCTGTAAAATGTTGATAACCCAAAAGTTGACAACTTTTGACGCTAGTAGCCTTGTGGCTAGTGTGCCAACATATAGCTCTAAGGGCGTACTCACACTCGGTCCAGTTGCCTTGAACCGTGCTAAAGCGTGCTTGTCCCCCCTCCCCTGTCCCCCGACGGCCTGCACTCACATTGCGTTTTACCTTCCGAGCCGGAGCACACTTACGTTATCGATGATGTTCAGTTTAACAGGAAGAGAAGCGCTCTCGCTCAGCACAGTGGACAGTGCTTTAGGTATATCGTTTTGTATTATTTTTAGTCGTTTGGGATGCAGTGACACTCAGTGAAATATTTTACGGAAAAAAATATTTTTACACCACTTTTGTGGATTCCACCACAGGCGTGCATTGCACTCATACTACAAGGATACCGAGCCAAAGCCCAACCGAACTGCACTCTGGGACACCTCTTCCAGGGCAGGGCAGGCCAGGGCAGGCCAACTAATCCATGCCTGGGCCCGATTCAGAGCACTCACACTTGTCAAGCGAACAAGCGCACCCGGGCACGGTTTGGATAGCCTAGTGAGAATGCACCTTAAGGTGCTCTCGACATCACGAGTTAGTTTCACTGATCGAGGTCCTTTGATGATCCTGTTTCCATCTACAATCTCTATTGTCCTGTCAAATTAAGACCGTCCACACAAACACGAGTATTTTCAAAACCGCAGTTTTTTCTATGCGGTTTGGCCATGCATCTACACGAATAGCAGTATCAGGTGACTGAAACCAAAACTTTTTTTTTAAACTAAGGCGGGAAAACATGGCCTAAAGGTTAAAACCCCTAAAAAAATTGAACAAACATGCAAAAGATGTGATTAACAAGTAGATGTTTCCATTGTAGGAAAAAGATTCTCCTGAAAAATACAAAATGATGCCTCACCAGTTCTTTCTTTAATTTTAAGTATGTCAGAGCCTTTAGTCCCCACTAGTATGGAGTCACAGCTGGAACAGATTTTAAAACCCTAGGCATTGAACACATGCCAACTTAGTAAATGGTTATAAAAGAATTTTACAGTATATACTAAACAGTTGTGGATCACGCACTACCAGACGTTAAAGTCATTACGGATAAACATACTTATGCGGAAATGTGTCTCATTGTTTAGAGATAGATTGCCAGATTAGCTCAATATATCAAACATGTCTTTATCCTATCTAGACATATTTATACTTTGAATCCACGGACTGATATGAGGTTAACTCTAAATCCGTGAACTCTGATTACACAAAATGTGAAGACTGGCAGTAGCATGGAAACTTCCAGATTGCAAATCAATGCAAAAAAATGGACAGAAGTCATATAATGTATTCCAGACCTAAGTCAAATCTTAAATCTCTCCAAAGAAGTCAAACTACAGCTAACAGTTATTACTATTGTTAGACCACACAGTGGAATCTTATCCCTTGCCCCAGTTGCTTTTACCATCCACTCCCTCTGTATTCCTGGCAGTGGATCAGTCATTAGGATCATCTCTGAACTGGGAGTTCTAGCTGGGGTGTGGAAGAGCCTGTGAAAGTTATCACCCCTCATAACATTCATAAAATAAAAACAAAGATCACAATACCGTTCCTCTATTTAGAGTTTGTTTTATGACATGGACTTAGCGAGCGGACATTTGGCCCAGCAACAATTTTGCACTGGACCTCACTCTCACACACATGCGTGAACACACACCCACTCGAAAAATTCACAGGCGCTATCATATGCATGAAGTGTTTCAGCAATCGTGCAGCTATTTGCTCACTATGGTAGTATTTTTATAAGTGGAATGCTTCATGTGCCTTTCAGCTGCAGAAATTGAGCATGTGAGCAGCCTGTTCCAAGAGAAGCAGACAGAGCTGCAGTCGGCCATGCTGAAGGTGGACCAGCTCACGCAGCAGCTAGACGATCTGCGGCAGGGACGTCTCAATGGACTGCAGCCTCTAGGGGGACCAGTGACCAGTAATGCTGCACTGGAGCTCCGCAAACTCTACCAGGAACTGCAGGTACATGTAGGAAGATTGTGCTTAAAGGATTAGATTTCTTCCAGAATTAAAATGTACTGATAATTGACTCACCCATTTTTCATCCAAGATGTGGATTTATTTCTTCAGGCAAAGGAAACATTCCAGGATTTATCTTCACATAATGGACTTTAATGTTGCTCAATTTTTTTTACTTACAAATTTCAGTTTCGCTTGTTCTCCCTGTGTTCGCGTGGGTTTCCTCCGGGTGCTTCGGTTTCCCCCTCTAGTCCAAAGACATGCGCTATAGGTGAATTGGGTAGGCTAAATTGTCCGTAGTGTGTGTGAATGAGTGTGTGTGGATGTTTCCCAGTGATGGACTGCATCTGGAAGGGCATCCGCTGCATAAAACATATGCTGGATAAGTTGGCGGTTCATTCCGCTGTGGCGACCCCAGATTAATAAAGGGACTAAGCTGAAAGGAAAATGAATGAATGAATGAAATTTCAGTTTCAGTGCAGCTTTAAAAAGGCTCTACACGTTCCCAGAAGAGAAATAACATTAGCGAAATGATTAAAAATAAATCAATTTTAAAATAAAATGTACATACTTTTTAACCACAAAAGCTTATCTTTCACTGGCTCTGAAATGCAATCTTTGTCGTTTAAAAGTATGTAAATTTTTTATTGTTTTGCCTGGAATCATGCAGAGCCCTTTAAAACTGAAATTTGGTAGTTCAAACCTTTTAGCATCATTGAAGTCTTCTATGTGGCGATAAATAGGACATTTTGTTGTGAAAAAACATCAGCTGATGAAAAACAAGATCATCTCAAACTTAAATAAAAGCTAAAAATGTTTAGTGGCTGCTTGTTTTAAATTTTCTATACTTACTGTACAAATAAACAGGCAGAGAGATTGAGACGATTTGTAAAGATGGCCATTGGCATTAATGTAATCATAAAGTTGAATGTTCAGCTCAGTTTATCTTAAATATGTTGGACTCATTTGGGGAAAGTAATAGCAAATATACTTTCTTTTAATCCATTAACGCTGTTTGATCATCAAAAACTATTTTTGAAAGACTTTGATTTTAATGTGCTTTCCTGTTTTGCCACACTTGTTTATTCTTTCCTCAAACCTCTCTGAAGTTGTTTGTGGTATACTTTGCGCCCCCGAGTGATTCTGCATAAAATATTCAGATTACCAAGCGTGTTTTTAAACTCCAAAGATATTAGCTGCATAAACATGTGACACTTGATGAAATGGGAAAATATTCTGATGCACTAATATAATCATCAGTTCTGTATGCGGATGTATGACGCATTTATGATTGTATTAACATTTAGATCCGGAACAAGCTAAATCAGGAACAGAACAGCAAGCTACAGCAACACAAGGATATGCTTAACAAGCGTAATATGGAGGTGACCATGATGGACAAGCGTATAGGGGACCTCAGAGAGCGTCTCTACAAGAAAAAAGCAGAGGCAAGTGATAAGGAACCAGTATGCAACTGCAGATTTCTACACCAGATCTGTAATGATACATTGAGTTTCATTGCAAATACGTAATGGTTTTTGAAGATACCCTGGAATTGGTTAATCATTTAAACCTAATCACAAAATGTTTCAGACCAAAGTATGACATTTCACATGGAAAATCACATTCAAGGGTCTACATGCTGCATATGCTTAAAGAGCCCGTATTATGCATTAAAAAAGGTAATATTTTGGTTTTGGGGTCTCCAACAACAGTCTGATATGCATGCAAGGTCAAAAACACTTTCATTGTCTTATAATATGCATTTATTTTTTACCTAATTATCCCAACGACTCCCATATGATTCGTTCAGGGATTCATTTGTTCCCAAACCCCTCCTTAGCACGATGCTAATCTGTGCTGATTGGTCCGATGACCCAGTCTGTTGTGATTGGTCAACTGCGTTCAACGTGAGACAGAGAGAAATGCCCAGCACGGCTTATCAACAAGTAGTCAGAGTGCAGAGTGTGTGTGTGAGCCCAATGCAGTTTAACTCCAGCATATTGCTCTATTCTTAACCATAAGTAAAAACAGTGACACACATTCAGTATTAATCCACACAGTGGCAAAAGCTGAACTATTTTGAAACTTGACCGCCACACGTGTGTAGGAACAGCTGACGGTGGCCATAGCAATGGCAAACGACAGAGGATCGCAAGCTTCCAAATGCATTTAAATCCGTAAACAAATCGGCACGTGCCGCGTTTTCAATGTGGTTTTAGACACGATATGAGAATACAAAGATTTAACCAGATAAAATACAAGCAGTTACAAGTAACATAACACAATTAAATACATAATTTGCAAGCTAGAGAAAACAAGGAGGCAAACATTTTAATTGCACTTACTTACACTTGTGAAATGGAGGAAGAAACTGAGTTTAACAAAGTTCTTGTCAAGCTTTGACAAAGTCCCATACATCAGTAGTCTTTTCTGAACCTTTCTTTAACAAACGGCCGACGAATCTCCCGTTGTAAGCGTGTAGATTGCTAAAGCACTCGTCAGAAAAATGACGAAAACACAGCACAAGGCTGGGGCTATAATGCTAAGGTATTTTGCAAAAATAAACCTCAACAACTGACTCTTCACAGCTTCATGTTTGGGTAGGAAAAATAACTCTAACTTCCCCTCACGCTTCAGAGCACAGGGTCTTCGCGACATGATTCAACCGGGATCTGCTACAGTGTTTGTGGGCGGGACCGGGGTTTTCAATTTTCCCGGGTCTGCGCGCAGCAAATGGGCGGGGCTTGAGTTCTGTATTGACGTCACGCCGGCACGGCTAAAGACTCTTTGCCGCAACTATTCATTCAAACCACTATGAGTCGACTCTTTTATAGATGAATCAATAGTTTTAAACACGCTGCACTTTCAGATTTAAGCCTTAGCTGAATATTTACTTTTACTTAGGGCTGTGTTACACACTGCATGGAAGGTCATTTTCAAAAACCCATAATAGGGGCTCTTTAAGAGTAAAAACTAGAATTGTAGTGACAAACCATTCATTGCAAATTTGTGGATTAAGTGACCATTTCTCTTCTCTGTAGCTCGGTCGAATGAATGGTCCTCCCTCCCCTCAGCCCACCCCTGGGAGTTCAGGGCGGGTGGCAGCGGTCTGTCCCTACATCCAGGTCCCAGTGCCTGGAAGAAAGGAAGGTTACACTTTACCTCCAGAACCCTTGAAGCCACACTCTTTCTCCACAGTCAACCATGCTCGCTCCAAATCAGGTCAGTCTCCTATTCCTTGACCATGCTTTACTTTTGTGCTTGCTGCTTTCTAGGACTGTAACCAAAAATTTTGAAGGATGTCTGTAGATTTGTCAAGGGGTGAATGTATAGCCGAATGTATAACCCTCTTGGTATTCTTACACAGAAAATATCCATATAAAAGATCTCTGTGGTAAAAACGGTGCACATCAAATGGGTTTACAAGGGTCATGACCCCATTCAGGAAGATACTGCTGTATCAGTTATGATAGATGTATAGTGTCATTAAGCTTGTGTGGATATCCATCACTCAGCAGCAGAAAGCTGCTCACCGGCTCTCCTTGCGAAAATGAATCTTCTTTCTCACCACCACTGTAAAATTCATTCATCTCAGTTGAAATTTCTCTCTATGCCTCATTCATGTCACAAAGCAAGTCTTTGTTATTCTTGTCGTCATAAGCGCTAACATCTCAGTTGGATGAAGAATCGCAATATCGCTTTCCATCTAAAAGGGAGAGTTCATAAGCACCAAGTTTTGAGACATATCTTTATTTAGATATTCTCATTAATGTCATACTAAAACATCTTTGTGTTTGTTTCTTCCAGCCTTTATTGCTAACATGCTTTTCCATTTTCTCATGTCTGTCACCTTTTCCTCTCCTCCCCCTATTCGTTTGTCATGCTTGTGTGTCACATATGTTGGGGCGGCGGGACAGAGGAAGACAGGGTGAGGATGCCTGCAGGCCCATGGAAGGTCTCAGACTTAGACATCATAGTGGACCCTCTGGTGCCATCCTCAGAGCCTAGCAATGGGCCAGACTCCGACTGTTCTTCTAGTGAGTTTTTCAGGCACGAGGAAATCTTTGATCAGAATGCATAAAAAGGGTTACACAAAATAGATATTTGCTTGTGTTTGCTTTTTTTAAAAACACTGTTTAAAAACAGATTCAAGATGTAGATAAAGGATATTTAACAACACCTGAATTGATTGATCAATTATTCACTCACACTGAAATAATAAATCATCAAAAAAATCGTCTTGCACTTAGGTTGTCAGTACACATTAGAGAAATTCCTATACATAATGCCTTGGCTAACGAGTACTGGCAAACATAAAGTGCATTGACAATTTAAACTGCACTCATTATTCTTCAAAGCACACTTAAAAAGTACACTTACTGTATAGTAGTACAGTAGAAGCTAAAGTTGGATTCACAAGACAGTTCTCAACTGGTGGAAAAAAGTAGCAGTTATGTAACAATGTTTATTTTTGTAAGTAGCCATGAAGATGCAAGTCTTGCCTTAAGAATACATAACAAAGGGCTACATTGAACATTAACCACCGTTAATCGCTGGAAGAATTTGACCTATTTAGAGAAAATAAAACCTATATTTGTTGATGTAGTATTATAGACCTTTGCTTGACTGCATTTCTTCATTGTAAGACTCAGCCAGTGAGTATGATAGCGTGTCTGTCAGACGGATGGGATAAACATGCGTCATCGCCCATGGCTTTGACAAGCAGAGCAGTGGACTTGGACACATAGGCTTAGTAATCCATTTAACCCAAAGAGAGCTGGATCTGTGCAGAGGACAGGACAGAAATATACCCCACTCAAACACCTGATTAGAAGTGTCCTGATGTCACAAGGGTCAGAGAAGTGAGTGTAGTCTTGTTTGAGACTCATCTCCTGCTTTAATGACCCAATGAGCAGGTCAGTCTGTCATAATGAGGCTGACTGAAGAAAGAACATATACGTCTCAGTCTCTTCCTTTGTAACTAATACTGCTGTGCTCCCAACAGCAAATGATGCAATCTGGCCCTCCTTCAGCAGTAATAGGGTTCCTCTAAAACCTCCAGATTGGAAAGACGCAAACCTAGATCATAACAGCAAGATGGGTACCTCAGACAAGGTGAGATTAAACAGTCTCCTTAGAGCGTCTTCTAAAGAATATATTTAAGTCTTGTCCATGCTTAACTCGTGGTGTTGTCTCTTTACAGGAAGCCCCTAAGCTGTTAGGGACAGTAACAGCATTGTCTAAGCAGCCTCCACCCATCTATGGAACCTATCCCAGTGCAGGCCATCACTCCACAGTCTGTGCTACCAGCTCTTTGCCCCGCTCTGCTCCTGGCACCCTAGGTTGGCAGAGAGCACCCCCCGCCTCTGGTTCCACTTCACAACAAATCCAACAGCGGATAACAGTGCCTCCCAGTCCTATGCCTGGGTCAGCCCTTTTTCCTCACGGTGAGAGAACAGAGCCCCCTCTTGCTGTTGCGGTGCGTCCCTTTATTCCAGACAGAGGTTCCAGGCCCCAATCTCCAAGAAAGGGCCCTGCCACTATGAACTCCAGCTCAATCTACAATATGTACCTGCAGCAGCCTACAGCCAAAAACTACTCCAGTAGCAGAACTGCTGTTAAAGCAGGTAAGAAGCAGTTGCATGAGTTCCACAAGCAGGAAATTAGCTCAGACTACACGTTTTCTTATTTTAAATTTGATTTATTTATATTTTCTTACAGTATATGGAAAACCAGTCCTACCAAGCTCCACTTGTCCATCTCCAGTTCCACTCTACCAGCAGTCATCCACAGATGAGACAGACAGAGAGGCAACCCAAGAGAACCATACCTTACCTCAATCCAGTGTGGAGAACATCCCTCGCCCTCTCAGCCCTACCAAACTGACCCCTGTTGCACACTCCCCTCTCCGTTACCAAAGTGACATTGATCTGGAGGTGCTAAGAAGAAAGTTATCCAATGCTCCCCGACCACTAAAGAAGAGAAGCTCTATCACAGAACCAGAAGGACCCAGTGGGCCTAACATCCAGAAGCTCCTGTACCAGCGATTCAACACCCTTGCAGGAGGCATTGAGAGTGGAGTGGGTGGTACACCCTTCTATCAGCCTGACAGTCCTCTGAACTACATGGCCACTGCTTTGGGCGATGTAGACACTGCCAATGGGAACCTGATGGAGTCAAGCATGTTAGTTGAGCCTTCAGCAGAGCTGGCAATGGTCCCTCCTCCCACCTCTTCTGTGTCTCTTACAGCTGATGACAATGAGAACAAGTTGACACATCTTTCTAGTGACTCAGGGGGTGCCCAGTCTGCTGATGCCTTAGAACATTCTCTTAAAGACACCCATGAGGACAATCATAACAACAACCACACAAATGTCACAGACACACAACCTAGTTCAGTACCAGAACCCCATTCCCCTGCAGAGCAGGACATCACCGCAGAGTCGAGAATGTCTCCTGGTTTATCTACCGTGAGTCTGCAATAGCATGTTGTCTAGATGTAGATGTACCCTCTTTATCTAATGTAACATTTATTTATTGTATTTGTGTACTTTAAAATGTTAGTTGTCAAAATGTGAAAACGGAGAGAATATTTTATGTGACAGGTCAAGCGTACTAACTTAAAGAAGCCTGGTTCTGAGAGGACAGGTCATGGCTTGAGGGTCAAATTCAATCCACTTGCACTACTTTTGGATGCATCTTTGGAGGGCGAGTTTGATTTGGTGCAAAGGATTATCTATGAGGTACCATTTAGCTGCCAAATGCACCTTACACCTTAAGTACACACTGTATTCTTGGACTCAGTAGTAGGTTGTTTTCTCCTCAATTTGTTTTGCCTCCATTTTCAGGTGGAAAATCCTAGCACGCCAAATGATGAGGGTATCACCCCTCTCCATAATTCAGTATGTGCAGGTCATCACCATATTGTAAAATTCCTGCTGGATTTTGGGGTCAACGTCAACGCAGCAGATAGCGATGGATGGTAAGGAGTATCACATTCTTTTCTGATAGTTTACCTCCTGAATTAAAGAATACTGCATGTTTTTATTTTATTTTGTACAAACCGATTTTTTACCTATAAAGTGATGTCGCCAGTTTCTAATTTATGATCTCACTTGTGACCAGGACGCCTCTTCATTGTGCAGCTTCATGCAACAATGTTCATCTTTGTAAATTACTGGTGGAATCTGGAGCTGCCATTTTTGCCACTACTATCAGTGACGTGGAGACGGCAGCAGACAAGTGTGAAGAGATGGAGGAGGGTTATGTCCAGTGCTCTCAGTTTCTTTATGGTAATTTCCAAAACATTTTTTGTTATTCTTATTGTTAAGGGTGTAGTTTCGTAACAGTGCCTGATTTTTAAAGCTAACTCCTTTATTTTTATTCCAGGTGTGCAGGAGAAACTGGGGGTAATGAATAAAGGGACAGTTTATGCCCTGTGGGACTATGAAGCTCAAAGTGCAGATGAGATGTCTTTTCGTGAAGGTGATGCTCTCACTATTATGAGCCGTAGGGACGACAGCGAGACAGAGTGGTGGTGGGCCAGAGTAAATGACAAAGAGGGCTATGTACCACGCAACTTGTTAGGGGTAAGATATCTGTATAGGCTCACATTTATTTCTTTGCCCTAGGGCTGTACAAAATATAATTTCACCATCAACATCACAGTGTGCACATCCACAATTACAGGATGTGCCATTTCAAGATGGGATAATTATTGGCCGGACACCACAATTCAGAACACATGTGATTTCTGGAGTCATTTAGAAGTTTAACCATAATAGAGAGAAGGTTTATCATTTGCATGTGTTTTTAAGGCCTCTGAGACCTAATAAATTATTTCTAAGAATGAGCTATTCATGTTATCTGGTAAAATTGTATTCATATCGCAATTTATCCCAATATTGTGCAGCCCTAATTTTGTGCATTAAAATATTTTGTTCAAATTTAAAGCAGGAGGTCGTAAATAGTTTGCAAAGTATCTTCTTCATCTGGAATTTGTTGTTCATTCTTGTTTTTGTAGCTGTACCCAAGAATCAAACCCAGGCAACGTTCTTTGGCATAGATGGCCAGAAGACAGAAGTGCAAGCTCCTGTAACAGCACTTGGCATGAAGCTGTGGGATGCTGCCCTGCCCTGTCTTTGCCGTCACCACAACACAGAGCCCACAGGGGTGGCAAGATGATGGAGCACGTCTGGTGTCGGACAAGATGGATTTACCCATGAGTGGGGAATTCAGTGGTCTTCTGTTTGCATCCCAGATTTATTCGTCACTTTGATGTGTTGTTTTTGCAGTGTCCCTCTCACCCATATCTCTGTTGAGGAACATGTTAGCTTTTCTGTCCTCTTCCACAGCACAGACCTCCTGAGTATGTGTGCATTTGTGAGTGTTTCAGAGTGGGATGTGTTCTGTCAGAGTGGGAAGTGCATGTGACGTGATGATAAGAGTTGGTGACAGAGTATGCAGTCTTGGATTCCAATGTTTCGTGCTCTGTGGTTATTATCAGGCAAAGAGGAAACCAATGGAACTGAAGTTTCATTTCCCACGGTTAGGAAGTCGCTGATTCAGGGAAATGGAAGGAAGGTGCTGGAAAGTGTTTACAAGAGGCCTTGAGGCTGGTCAAGCTACTGATGGATGATAAGGAAGTGGCCTGGTATGGAAACATGTATGTTTGTCTATGTTGAGGACTATATGGGCTTGAGGAGGAGAAATTGTGTAGTCATCTGTGAGTTGGATGTTGGAAGAAAACTGATGACATGACTGATACAGTGGCTGTTTTTCCATCAACGGGATACTGTCAACATATCACACAAAACCTATAGCTAATTCCTATGCTTAATTTAAGTCAGGCTTGATATTTTTTTATGCTACATGATTCCCTTTTAAGGGTTGTTTGTTTAATGGAAGTAAAAAGAAATTCTTTAAACAGCTTGATATAAGCTTTTATGGCTGCCAAAAGAGGCAGGATCTGCCTAGTGTTTGTGCTGCCATACAAGAGCCGTTTATGCAATGTCATGTATATGTGCACAATAAAATTTCCACATTGGGACAAAGTCATAAGTTGTATTTTTCAGAGCATGTTCTATAGTGATGTTATGTGCTGAACACTAGTAAAATGCCTTTGGAGTTTTAGTCTTGAAATATCAATATATATAAAGATGGCCTTGTTGTGTAGTTTGATATGCACATGATGTTACTGATACTAAGTGGGGTTTTTTTTTTCCATTGTTTTGTTTTACTTCATTACTTTAGTTACTTCATTACTTTAGATAATAAATTCTTATATTTATCGAGGTGGACAACTGTTAGCAATTAGTATATGACCATAAACACGTCCATATAATATTAAATGTAAGTTAAGCACTATACGACACTATGTTTTATGTCACTTTTAAGATATCTTTGAGAACAGTTTCTCATAAATGAATAACCCAAGTTTACCCTACATTGCATAATTTCACAAGCTGTCGAGGTTTATCTAGCCGTTTTGGACATTAGTTCATTAGTGCTCGATTGCTTTATTGTCAGCAAACGAACTTTGAGCTCCTCGATCGGCAGTGCTCATGTTCAAGAGAATCGTCTAGCAACGGAATAGGTGAGTGGACTATCAAACAGCAAATTAACAAGTAAAAAAAAATTTACTTTTTATGTCTAAAACTCAGAGCTAAGATGAAAAGCGCGCGAAATCGATCATGTTTATGTTCGTCACAGTTTGTGCTAAGGTCGTTTACCCACCGTAACGGGACATTGTTGTTTGCTCTCTCTCCCTTCTTAGCTGTTTGCATTGCAGAACATTTTGATCAAAAAAATGTCAAAGCAAAATGGATTTCACGTCGTTACCCCACTTCTTGAGAGCACGGGCATGTCTAAGCGGGTGGGGAGCACCGTGTATCTGAAGATGGAGAGCTCACAACCCGCCGGTTCCTTCAAAATCCGTGGAATAGGATACATGTGTCAAAATGTGAGGAAAAATGTTGCATATTTATGAAAATTAAGAATCTTGTCGTTTCTTGACTAAACATATAACTGTATCTAAATGTCACCCATTACATATTTTAAAATTAGCTACGTTTTACATAAATCATTAAATCAAGTTTTAATACGTTTGGAACACGTATATAGTGTGTTCGCACTACCCTCTGCTGTCCTCTAGGAAGAACTGCATTTTATCAACCATATGTTTTACTTCCAGCTGCAACCCATCACTGGGAAACATCCACACACACTCATTCACACTCATACACTACGGACAATTTAGCTTACCCAATTCACCTACACTGCATGTCTTTGGACTTGCGGGGGAAACCGGAGCACCCGGAGGAAACCCACGCCAACACGGGAAGAACATGCAAACTCCACACAGAAACATCAACTGACCCAGCCGGGGCTCGAACCAGCGACCTTCTTGCTGTGAGACGATTGTGCTACCTACTGCGCCACCGAGCTGCCCACACCAATAACAGTATGTTTTTATTCATATAGGTTGCAAGCACAAATAAATCTAGAGGTGTAATTTGTTCTTCTGGTGAGTAAAATTATAAATTTTACTTCATTTATTATTATAATTCATTTATTTTCCATTCGTGCATAGATGTTTCTTTGGGACATTCTACCAGAAACGTACATTATCTGTCCCTGAAATAAAACATACAGTGAATAAAAAGTATTTCATCCCACAAATGTCTAAAATGGACTGATGGTTGATTTCTGAGTTGTTCTGTAAAGGAATATGTCAGTCATTTGGTTCTCAGGTGTTTTTTGTTTATTAAAAGCACTTTAAAAATGTACAAACTCTGGCATTGTCCTTGTCCTCAGCCCAACTGAACATACAGCTTTAATAGTTTTGTTATTGCTAAAAACAAAGTAAAAATACTTCAGAAATAGCAAGTTTAAGTTGTTATCATTCGCATCAATTGATTAACAACATGAAATTATAAATACATTCTACAAATAAATGCTGCAAATATATAATACAAATACATTTACGATTGTCCCCATGTTTCTGTCAGTCCTGTCACATTTGCATTAAATTTAACATAAAATGTGTGCAATGCACGTTTAAGGCTATGACTCGGAAGTGACATCATTTGACGGAGAAAAAGCTGACAGTGATCAAGGATGTGTTCTATCAGTAAATTGTATTATTTTATGCTTGGTTTTGTATGATTTTTTTGAGGACGACAAGCTAAAGGTCAGGCCCTGTCACATTTTTCACAAGTGAAAATGTACGTTTCTGGTAGAATGTCCCCTCTGTTCACCCCAAAATGAAAATACTGTTACACTGTGAATTTACTTGTATACAGGCTATCCAATATGTGACTTGTTCACCTTTCTATAGGAGTAAATTAACCGTACATATTTATTTTGTCTAAAACCTTTATGAGTTCAGAACCACAATAGGGTGTGTAAAATTTCATTTCGAGTGAACTGCCTCTTTACCCTTTTGTTTAACATCATTCTATGATACAAATTACATTTTACTCTTTTATTTTCTGTCCCTGTATGTACACATAGGTGGTAATGCTGGAATGGCCACAGCATATGCTGCAAGAAAACTCAACCTACCAGCCACTATTGTTTTGCCATTATCGACACCTGAACTGGTAGCTCAGAAACTTAAAGACCAGGGAGCTACGGTCAAAGCTGTGGGCAAGGCAAGTGCACTGTATTATCACAGTTATCATGCATTTGCTTCCAGGTCTCTTTAAGGTCTGAATTATTTACAGGGGAGATCTTTATGTCATATTGTAGGTATGGGATGACGCAAATGCAGAGGCCCTACGATTGGCTGAAAGTGAAGGTCTTACTGTAATACACCCGTTCAACCAACCTCTGGTCTGGTAAGTTTGTAGATATTGAAATTTATTTGTAATTATTTGATCATGTAAAGCCAGGGCTGTTTTTTAAAAGAAAAAGAAATTCTAGTCAAATATCTATGCACATTCAGGGGTGCCCAATAACAACAAGGAGAAAATATATATTTAAAAAAAATATTATTAATTTTATTTACTGTAATGCTGAAACATTTGAAGAAAATCACAATATTGCATATAATAAACAAAATATAAAAATATTGTAGAATATTTAGTTCAATTAGGTTAAGGGTTGGGGTCAAAATTATTGTCCTTTGCCTGTGACACAAAAAAAGTAAATCTAGCCCTATATAAAAATCTTATTTATGGATATATATATATGGTAATATATGCAAATTTCATGATATACAAATTCCTATTCTGAAAAATATGTATGTAAATGGACATTTTGCAATATTTGAAATATATGTCTGCAACATGTATTAAAAAATAACTATATTAGATTCACACAAATGTTTTTCCAAAAATCTTTAGGAAAGGACATTCCAGCATTGTGCATGAACTCAAAGCCTCACTACCATCCAGACCTGGACTTATAGTGCTGTCTGTAGGGGGTGGAGGTCTGTTTTGTGGGGTGATAGAGGGCCTGGATGAGGTGGGCTGGGGCAATGTGCCTGTCCTGTGTATGGAGACCAAAGGTGCTGATTGTTTCAATGTTGCCCTGAAAGCCAAAAATCTAGTTACCCTGCCTGACATTACAAGGTACAAATTAAGAAATCATCACACAAAAATGAACACCTGTCAAATTTATGTTTAATTAACCACATGCAATTCACTGCCTGTTAGTCAAGCTGTATGTTTGGGAGCAAAAACGGCATGCCAACAAGCGTTTGAGTACGGCAAACGGACCACTGTCATTTCAGAGGTGGTGACAGACCTGCAGGCCCTGGAGGCGGTGGAACTGTTCCTGGGTAAGTTCGTCAATATGATTGAAGCCACTAAACAGTTTATTAGCCTTTCAAATATGTCCTGTGATAATCCTGTTGTACAATACAGCATAAATGTACCACACATGAAATGGGCCACAGCTCTTTCTGTTGTACCGCATTTACCGTTACATACCATATGTGCCTTTTCTCTGGGTTTTTTTTTTGGTGTGGTAATACCAGCATATTATTACTAGAATATTACAGGAATATTAGCTAGAATACAACAAAATCCTGGGGTAAATAATGCAAAACTGTGAACCTATTATAAAACATTACCACAAGAATATTATGGAAATATTGCATACAGTACAACAAAATTCTAATATGTAATATGACATATTACATCATGACATATTACCACAAGAATATTACATGGATATCACATACAGTATAACAAAATCCTGTAGAAATAATACAGGAATCTGATGTTAATATGACATATTACTACAAGAATATTACAGGGAAATTACATACAGTACATCAAATTCCTAATGAATTTGACAGAAGTATTACATACGGTACAACAAAATCTTGTAGTAAATACTGGAGAAATCTAAAAGTGATACAATAGATTACCACAAGAATATTACAGGAAAACTAAATAAAATACAATCTTGTGATTAAAAACTACAGAAATGTGAACATAACGCAACACATTACCACAAGAACAGGAAAATCACATACAGTGCAATAAAATCCTGTGGTAAAATATCCCCCCAAAACAATACACATTTACCACACTAGTTGTATGTGGTACTTTTTGATGTTTTATCATATGCAGGGTTCTCATGCTTCTTGAAAGTACTTAAAAACACTTGAATTTCAGACATATGGATTCAAGGCCTAAGTACTTAAAAACAAACACAGGTCCTTGAAAGTACTTGAATTAAATTTGAAATTAAATATGCTTATGGTTTTATTTCCACAATTGTAGTCAATTGTCAAAAACAGAACAAAAAACAAAGAAATTCCTGAATTAAAAATCTTGAATTGAAATCATGTACAATAACACTGACAATTAATGCACATTTTATCAATATATCTGAAACCGCATTTGAATATCACCAGTAGTGACTCCAACTAATTTTTTATTAAAGTTTGTGAATGTGACTTTTTAAAACAGTCAAAAATACTCTTATTGTAAATATTACAGTTAGTGTAAGTGAAATGTTTAGTACAGTATGGACTTCCATGGCGCTACATATACTGGGGTGTGAATTACAAAGGTGCTTGATTAAACATGAATGAAAAATGAACATTGAAAATGTGGGAGCCCTGCATATGTAATACAGGTTATTTTTATAAGAGTACTGTAGGAGAAAAGTGTCCAATGGATTGCTGTGTACTGTATGCAGATGAGGAGCGTGTGTTGGTGGAGCTGGCCTGCGGAGCTTCATTGGCTGCAGTGTACAGCGGTGTTGTCAACAGGCTCCAGGATGAGGGACGTCTTCCTAAACCTCTTGGCCCGCTGGTAATGATCGTGTGTGGTGGCGGCAGTATGAACATGGCTCAGCTACAGCATCTACAGGCAGTCATACGCAAATAAACACACCGGTAGATTCTCACATCTGAGGAGAAATGGTCTGTGCATCTGATTTGAGTTGCACTGAAATCGTTGTGTTAGGTAAATCATAAAATGAACTGAATAAACTACTGTAGTTGTTGCGATACTGAAATTTCCATCTTGGATACAATATCTTGAACAATATTGATATTCAATTGCTGTGGGGAACAAATTTCACAACATCAAAATTATGCAAATGATTCAAATGAGTTAATCTCATCTTATTTTGATTAAAACAAAAGGGTTAAAATCTTATTAATTAATTCATTCATTTTCCTTTAGCTTAGTCCCTTTATTCATCAGGGGTCACCACAGCGAAATTAACTGCCAACTATTCCAGCATATGTTTAACACAGCGGATGCCATTCCAGCTGCAACCCAGTAATGGGAAATACGCTGTCTCATGCACACACAGACACTACTGGCAATTTAGTTTATTCAATTCACCTATACCGCATATCTTTGGACTGTGGGGGAAACCGGAGCACCTGGAGGAAACCCACGCGAACACGGAGAGAACATGCAAACTCCACACAGAAATGCCAACTGACCCAGCCCGGGACTCGAACCAGCGACCTTCTTGCTGTGAGGTGACAGTGCTAACCACTGAGCCACCGTGTCGCCAATCCTAATAATATTATTATTAATTATTCATCTCCCTTCTGGTGAGAAGAGAGAGTGTGAGAGAGCAAAGCCACTATCGAAACTAACCAAAAATAAGATTGTATCATTTAAAATATTTCAGTATGGATATTTAGCGATAGATCGATATTTTTGACAACACTAATCTACTGTATTTCAAACAGAGCAAATGGTCTAAAAGAGTCTGTTTTAAGCAACCAGTAAAAACTAGAGTAATTATTTGGATTTCCTGTGAATGATTTGCTTTAGGGAAATGTGGTTTGTGTAATAAAATCTTTGAATGGAGGACCTCAGAATGTTGTCACTTACTATCTGTAACCAGCGGGTGGCGCTAATGTCTGTCATTTTGATATTTGAACACTATTGCACGTCAACTATGAATATGACCAGCGATTTTTGTCCTGGAGTGTAAGTTTAAATGAAACATAATTCAACTCTAAATATATGTTGTATTATGTACTTGATAACGTATCAAAGACCATTTTATTAGGAACAGCGGTTTAACTGTGGGTTAATGTAAATATATCTAAACAGCCAGTCACATGGCAACAACTCTTTGCATTTAGGGACGTAGAGGTCAAGATAATCTGCTTCAGTTCAAACTAAACATCAGAAAGAAAGAGGATTTTGGATATGACATCATCTGCTCATCTGAGTACTTCGGTTGTACTGGGATTTCCAACCAACTCTAGGGTTTACAGAGAATGTTAGCCAGAAGTCAGAGGAGAATGACCAGACCTGTTTATATTGATAGAAAGGCACCAGTAACTCCCATTACAACATAAGGCCTGCAGAAGAGCATCTCTAAACAAACAATATCAAGCCTTGATGAGCTACAGCAGAAGGAGAAGAGCATAAAAGTGACTACTGTCAGATAATAACAACAAACTGTGGCTATAACAAGAAAAGACTGGAGATACCTGAGTTTAGTTTTCTGCTGCATTTGGATGGTATGATCAGAATTTGGTTCATCATCTTCTCTTGTATCAATGTTTTATGGCAAGAAAAATATTTTCTTGGCACACTCTGGGCCTATTAGAACGAGTTGAGAATCATTTTAAAGAGATAGATTACCCAAAAATGACATCTCTGCCATCATTTACTCACCCTCCATTTCTTCAAAACCTGTTTGAGTTTCTTTCACCTGATGAACAAAAAAAGAGGTCATTTTGAAGAATGATGGTAGCTGGTATCCATTGGCTTCCATAGTATTTTTTTTCTATGGAAGTCGATGAATACCATCAACCAGCATTTTTCTAAATATCTTTTTTTTTGGGTTTAACAGAAACTCATAAAGGTTTAATGGGGAGGTAATTTTCATTTTTGGGTGAACTATTCATTTAACACCAGCCTACCACAGTGTAAACGATCTGAAACTGGCTTCTTGAGGATGTCAGTGAGTTCACTATGTACTTGGTTAGACTCTACATTCAAACAAAATCCAATAGAACACTTGGGATGGGTTGAAACAGAAGATTCACATCATGGCAAGCTCTTTAGGATTTTTAACAACTGGAACAATGCTGTTAATGCTTGGCTATACTGTAGATCAAGAGCTGCTTTGTTTCTATGTATGGGCTTCATCCATGTAAATAATTCTGAAATTACCAAGTACTTTGTCATGTGATTGGGAAAAGGCAGGTAATTGTTGTTAGAACAAAGACTGTGGTTGTACATTACACGCTCTATGGTGGACTGAATGCCATAAGATACTTGATTGTGGTCAAGATATTGTTCTGTTTCTGATGTGAGCAGACTTCTTTTCACATTGATTGATGATTGTTTGAAATGACTGATACATGAGAATGTTTATGTAGTTATACGTTATTGAAGAGCTTAAATAAGAGAACATTTTATGGAACCGGCTCACTGTGGGTATAAAAATTTTCTGCCAAGTGTGATCAGACGTGAATGGCTTTTCGAAGAGAGTGGGGTCTCACAGTTTTTGGTTATAAGGGTTAAATGCAAAGCTGCAGGATTGATTTTGAGCCCCTCAGAGGGCCCATAATCTACTCTATTTCTATGTGTTTTTTTCTGGTACTCTGTAGCTTTATTTCTGCAGAAACCAAAACAACAGCTAAGAGAATTTGTTGAGTAAACAAGGCAATGATAGGCAACGTAAGGGATAATGTACAGCTAGGCGGTTGTTCAAAACAACCACAAAAGAAATAAAAGAAAAGAAAACAATTACGCATAAAACATTGATCTGAGCTGTAATAATTTAATCATTCTTTAATTAAACGTAAAGCTTTCAGACAAAGAAAAGGCTGAATGCAGCCTACACTAACCTACATATTCAATCAAGATGGCACCAAATCATAGGTCTCAAACTCGATTTCACAGTTTTGCTCCAACACTAGCCAAACACTGCTGATCCGTCTAATACTACTGGAGACTATTAAGCAAGTGTGAGTTGGAGGTGTTTGGAACTAAACTCTGCAGAGCTCTCCAAACTTTGCTGTCGTCCTCCAGGAGTAGAGTTTGAGACCATTGTGCCACCAAACAGTCACGAATAGCAGCATCACAGCATATACATATGTTTATGATTATACTATCTAACGGTCAAAGTGATTTGTAGTACACAAAATAATTATGTTTATTATAAGTTCAAACTACTTAAAATGAGCTGAACAACACAATTCTTGAGTTTCTTTTGGGGGGGACAACTTGCTCATCCCCCAATTAGGGACAGGTTTAGGGATGGGGTTTGGGGACACACCTCCCTTTAAAAATTGTTAAGTTTTCATACAAACAAAAACATAAATGTGTACGAATTAGCCACTTTTGTGCCATTACATAAAATTGTTATGTTTCATGAGATCCGACTGGAGTAACATATCTTGGAATGTCCTGATTGACCTATCAGAATCATATATTACAGAAACGTGTGCAATAATTTACACTTTAGTATAGTAAGTTGATAGATAGCTTTGCAGTGTGCAATGTTTTCTTATATGCCAGGTTGTGTTGACATATTCCTGAAAGTCAAAGCAGGATTACATTAAAAATGTAGATTTAGAAATAGACTTCTAGGGCTTAGGGTGCCATTTGGGAGTAGGGATGTGTTTCAAAGTGCCATCTTATTTGCATGAACACAGATACTCAACACACACACTATCTAGATTCATTGTCCAGTGTCTCCAAAGTCACTATTGATAAGTGATATTTGCACTTATTTAAAATACAGTTGCAGCTAACTGTTAATCCCCTCATACAATCATTAATCAACCTGCTTTCATCACTAAAGTGAACTTTGGACCAGTTCTCTCTCTCTCTCTGTCAGCACAACATCATCAGCAAAGGTTAGTCTAGTCTTTTGATTCTTTTTGATGATGAAAGAACTGCAGAGGCTTTCAATTCAAATTCTCTTATGCGTTTATATTTTGTCGACAGCTAGTCTTTCTGGGGAAATTGAATGGGTATTTGACAGTGTAAAGACGCAGCATTCTAGAAGATTCAGTACTGAATATGTATATAATATTCTATTTTCTTGACAACCTTCTGTCGGAGACTTTCAATCACTTTAGAACAGCTCAGGTTCACCATCTTGCAAAGTCAATGAAAACTGGAAGGTTTGGCTGCCAGTTTAATATACTGTGCTCCAGAATATACAGTAGGCAACTCATGAAATTAATCAAAAACTCTCTCAGAAATAAAGGTACATGAGCTGTGAATGGGGCAGTATCTTTTCAAAAGGTACACATTTGTACGTAAAGGGTCTGTATTGGTACCTCAACAGTGCATATTAATATTACATTTTTGAGAGGTAAACTTTTGTACTTTTTAGGTATTCATATAGTATCAATACGAAAACTTTATGTTAAGGTACTGCCCCAGCAACAGGTTTTATACTTTTTTGTAATGCACACAAATAGAATTTTACAGTTAAAATATAGTAGAAACCATTAAAGAAATTCATGAAATGTATGGTAAACTACTGTATTTTGTTAATTTATTGTGTTAAAACACAAATGTTTTGAAGTACTAGTAGTTAAGTAGTTATGAGGCAGTCATACTGTTTGATGTTCATCTAATAGACAAATAGTCTTCCACAAGCAGTGAAAGTAATATATAGATGTTCAGTCTCATGCACACAACTGCTAAACACCATTCTAGTAACACACATGGCAATACAGTAATTCAATAAACATTTATTATCAACATTATAACATGCAACTTTAATGTACATTGCTGATGAGAGAAAAACAAATAAAAAGATACATAGTAATGTCAAAACATAATTAAGTGATGTGTCATACAGTGAATTCTGGGAAAGTCAATTTACGGTTATTCACTGTATATTAAGGAAACGTACTGTTAAAGTTCTGTGAAATTAAAATATGTGTTTTTAGATGTTGGTATCAGTATGCTAGTCCTAAGTATAGTGCTCCAAAACAGTGATAAAATTCACATTTAGAAGACAAAATCATTCAAAGTTTGCAATTTGTCACTTCCGCCAAAATTAATCAACAATTGTTTTTGACATCACCTCATACTTCCGTTTCTCGTCAAATCTTCTGACCAATCAAATGCTCACTATCTAGTATGACGCTTTTCATTGGATGTGCTTGATCTCAACCACTCTCACTGACAGAGCTGTGATAAAAACTAAACACTGTTTGCTGTTTTGGCTGAACATTTTAAAGCACTTCACTGGACCTTTAAATAACCTGGTTACATATTTTTACTGTAGTATTTTTACAGTTATTTTACCATTAAAATCATGGCTATTTTGGACTAAACATTGGCTTTGAAATTTAGGATATATGTATGTGGTTCTCTAATTTCAATCTCTGCTGTAACAGTGATATATTTTCATTGACTTCTATTTCAGTGTGATTTGCAGTAATTACAGTGGCAGTAAGGGTTGGACAGGCGTTACATAGATAAGTCATGTAATCCAGACAGAATTTGGCTTGAATCCTTAAGTAGATTCAAAGAGCGGGTTCGATTTTGAGCTGCTTATAGAGATCATCACAGACTCATTCCCATTAGCTCCTGCTCCCGTAACAATGTGCAGACCTGCACTGCTTAAATATTTACACACCTCTAATACTCTCAGCCCCAGTACTTCCAAAACGTGGACTTTTCTATACATTAAACAGACCGTCTTTCCGAGCATGACGGCTCTAGTCTGGCGAACGTGCTCTGAGCTGAAGTGAAACGAACAGCTTTGGCTTCTGTGAAGACTTTTACTGACTGCCAACACAATGAGGCCTGCTGAAAGCCAAGTTACGTGTCCTCAGTGAGTTTTCGGAGTAAAGATCTGTTGCCAAAATAGCTGAAGGAGAGATAGTGATTATGTACAGTTGTAGCAGGGAGTGGAGACATGCAGAAACAGTGACTTTTGTTTAAATAGAAATAGAAGTAAAAGATGTGGAAAGAGCAGCAGATAGCAGATGTGTTGCTAAAATACTCATGTTCTTTTGTCTCAACAAACAGTTATCTTGATGGTAATGAAGATTGTCGTGGCAATTTCAAATAAAGAGACTCTTACTGATCAAGAGACAAAGTCTTACAAGGTTTACTTCCAAAAAGATTTGGTAACACTTTACAGTTACAGTACATGAATAATGACGTACTCCGTATGCACGTCCATCTAGTGTTTACACTGAATAACAATAACAAGTGTTCTGTCAACATCAACAGTGTTCAACAGAGTTAATGGAGATGTGCCCCTTCAAGTAAAGTCATGACATAACTATACTGAACATTAACAGCTCATGAAATCATGATGGTTACATTTAGCTTAAACGTAAATGTTAATTAATACATTAATTAACAACATGTACTAATTAAGGTAGCCATTATTCACACATGAACTCGTGTGACTCATGTTAAAGTTAAAGTTAGTTCATGATTAGCGCACACCTAAACTCATCATTAATTCATAATAAAGTAATGTTTAGTTTACATATTAATTAATCTAAAGTGTTACCAAAGATTTTATTCTTTGCAAAGAATAGGTCCAACAGTCATTCAGGAACACGGGTTGCTACAGTGTGACACAGAGGCTAACCAGACACCAGGTTTTATCTTCTTTCTCCTGTTTCAAGGCCCACTTTGTCACAGACGATACCCAGGTCTCTTTAGAGCATTGTAATATATGTTTTGTATCATTTGTTCTTAGGAAGGCATATGCAGTGGTGTGAAGTAACAAATTACAAATACTCAAATCACTGTAACTGAGTAGCTTTTCTCAGGAATTGTAATTTCCTAAGTAGTTTTAAAAATGTGTACTTTTACTTTCACTTGAGTAAGTGTTTAGGGCTGTATCGGTACTTTTACTCCACTTTTTCCATTCAACCTGCATTCACCTTTTTTTTCTTGTCTATGGTGATTTGCTAAAGTGAAATAATCAGCCCTGTAAGTCCCGTCCAATCAAATTGCCTCATAAAGAACATCCTCAAGACAAAAAATTCTTACAAACAATGACCGAGAATACTGTTTAGACCGCATGTCACTGATGAGAAGATGGCAGATGTTGACTGTATGACGACTGAAATGGCCTTAAACAATCACTAAATGCACTACAGAATGTTACGTTTTCACACACATGCACAAACGGCATGTAAATACATCAACCTTTCACATTGTAATACTCACTATTTACTACTTTTGAGTACTTTTAAAAAGGCTAATGTTTACTCATATTTTGAGTAATATTTACAACAGATACTTTTATTATACTTGCACTACATTTTTTGGGCAAGTAATGGTACTTTTACTTAAGTATGATTTTCAGTTTCCACGACTGGGCATATGTTTCTTAATATATGGTGTTTCTAGTGAGAGAAGTTTTATATAAAGCAATGTTTTAGTAATAATAAACAATATATATTTTTTAAATACAAATGCTTAAAGCAAATAAAAAAGTGTACAAAAATTATTCTAAAATTAAAACCATAAAATGAAAATTACTCTAGGTAATAAAGATACTAAACTGTTTATACATATATTTAAATGAATGTTTAAGCTTTTAATAAAAACGTATGCTTAATGAATACTAAAATAAGGAAAATCAAGATATATTTAATTAATTAATATAATTTTTCTATGAGAATTTATTTTACAATTTGCCCCAAAACACTTATTATTATTATTATTATTATTATTATTATAATATAATATAATATAATATAATATAATATAATATAATATAATATAATAATAGCATGTATAATATGATATAATAATATATTGTATGAGTAAATAAACATACTGTATCGTATATCAGTGTTATACAGGATAACACTGATAATTCATGTAATAATAATAATAAAAATAAACATAATCATCATCATTATTATCATCACCGACTACTCTGGTAAACCCTCAATTTTTTAACTAACAATAATTCTGGAATTTATTTGCATGCAATATAATATAAAAAGGCAAATAATTTAAATAATATAATATAATATAATACAGGCGACGCGGTGGCACAGTGGGTAGCACAATCGCCTCACAGCAAGAAGGTTGCTGGTTCGAGCCCCGGCTGGGTCAGTTGGCATTTCTGTGTGGAGTTTGCATGTTCTCCCCGTGTTGGCGTGGGTTTCCTCCGGGTGCTCCGGTTTCCCCCACAAGTCCAAAGACATGCGGTATAGGTGAATTGGGTAAGCTAAATTGTCCGTAGTGTATCTGTGTGAATGGGTGTGTATGGATGTTTCCCAGTGATGGGTTGCGGCTGGAAGGGCATCCGCTGCGCAAAACATATGCTGGATAAGTTGGTGGCTCTTTTCGCTGTGGCAACCCCAGATTAATAAAGAGACTAAACTGAAAAGAAAATGAATGAATGAATGAATATAATACATTTAATAATATAATATTTAATATTATATATGAATAAATATCAAACATGCTTTGTCTTAAATCAGTGTTATAGAAGATAACACTGATACTTCATATAATAATAATAATGATAATAATCATCATCATCAACTACTCTGGTGAGTCTTAATGTTTTGACATGGGACAATAGTTCCTGGCAGTAAATTAGAGCATGCAGTATTTGTGCTTTTGTACTGTATTTGGGGAATTAACATTGATCATGGTTAAGAGCAGCCCGGTGGCCTCGTGGCCCCATCTCCATGACCAGCTGCTGTCATGTCTGTAATTCCTCCAGACGGCCCTACATCTACAACCATTCCTATAATCCCCTGTAAGTCTGTCTGCGGCCTGCTTTTGCCTAAATAAATCCTGTATGGATCTCTTCCCTCAATTGCTTTTAAGTGGAATGAGTGAAGCTCAGTCACATGACTGGCTGTATTTTGGGGAAGTCTTGTTAATGGGACATCAATGTTCAATTTGGTATTTCATGCTTGTTTACAAAAAATAAAATAAATATTCTTAATTTTTAATTGTTTATAATTGTTACATGTTAACTAATTGCCCTAGTTGATTTGCTGTGAATCTGATTATTGCTTTTGATTTAATAACTATACTGAAATAAAATCACGGTATGTGCATATTTATTTATTAATGTAATGTAACTACCTGTTTCCAACATTCTTCAGAATATCTTCTTATTAAAACCTGTACAGGTCTGGAACTAGTGTAAGGTGAGTAATAATGACAGAATTTTCAGTTTTGGGTGAACTATCCCTTTAATTAAAAATGCAATTGTATTGTGGTATTTGTTCAGCCCTGGAAAGTCGCCTAAATGTACAATTTGCCTGCTAATTAGTGTTCATTATGTTAATGGACACATAATTGTATGTTCCTGCGAGTTAATTTGCCGTTTATCTGCTCAGATCAGCCCTTGAGATTTGGCAAGACTTCTACCAGTTCATCTATTATAACAGAAATTATTGTGACATTATACAAAATGGGAATGTGAATATATATTTGATGTAAAATTTCAAATAGACCTCACAGAGAGCAAAATAACATGCTGTATAATGCAAGATTCTCAAGTGCTCTGCAAATTAGAATAAAAATATTATCAAATTATATTTCATGTAAAATATGCTAAATAAATGATCCTTTTATTTTTGTATTTAAATATTACATGTTTAATTTACATTTTTTATTATTTCATTTTATATTGTATCTTGTTTTTTAAATATTCATTATATTTATTTTATGGTTCATGATAATTCATTATTAATCTTTCAAATGTTTACTTTGTATTGAATTTATCTTAAATAAAATTTTATTCTATTTTATTGTATAAGATTTTTTTATGTCGTGTTTTATTATTATAATAATTTAATAACTTTATGGTACATTTGAAAGCATATATACAAATATACATTAAAAAGAGAAAAATTCAATGTATATAAAACTAATACAACATGTTGAATGCTTAATCCAGAACTGGTTAATTCATCAATATGTGTTATTTATTGTATTTTTTATTCTATAATATTTTATAATTAGGGCGACAGTGGCTCAGTGGATAGCACGTTCGCCTCACAGCAAGAAGGTCGCTGATCGCTGGTTCGAGCCTCGGCTGGGTCAGTTGGCGTTTCTGTGTAGAGTTTGCATGTTCTCCCTGTGTTGGCGTGGGTTTCCTCTGGGTGCTCCGGTTTCCCCCACAAGTCCAAAGACATGTGGTACAGGTAAATTGGGTCCTGGGTAAGCTAAATTGTCCGTAGTGCATGAGTGTGAATGGATGTGTATGGATGTTTCCCAGAGATGGGTTGCAGCTGGAAGGGCATCTGCTGCGTAAAACATATGCTGGATAAGTTGGCGGTTCATTCCGCTGTGGTGACCCCAGATTAATAAAGGGACTAAGCCGAAATGAAAATGAATGAATGAATTAATTAGTTAAATAAAGTTATTAGTGACTAATAAAGTTATGGTAACTAATAATAATAATAATAATAATTTTGTAATAATGTGCACCTTTTGTAAAGCTGCTTTGAAACAAAAATTGTGAAAAGCGCTATACAAACAAACTTGAATTAAAGTGTTG
The DNA here is from genome assembly GCA_903798125.1 of Danio choprae. NCBI lineage: Eukaryota > Metazoa > Chordata > Actinopteri > Cypriniformes > Danionidae > Danio > Danio choprae. The sequence goes on from CAIGQW010056782.1 coordinate 2,372,876, forward strand.
ACTACACTCTATATTTTAATATTGTGTTTTATATAATTGTATTCAAAAATATTTTATATATGTCCAAATCACTGTTACATTAGCCAGTCAGCGTTTCCCCCCTATTCTCTCCACATCCTATATTTCCCATGCAGTAATGCGTCGCTATCTTTAGCGCATGCGCTCTAGCGTCAGGCCAAATCCTGAAATAGATGACGTCACCTGTCTGTCGAGTCGTGCTGTATTGTTGCACAGGGGAATGAGAGCAGCGCACGAGCTCGGAGCGTCCGCGGGGAGGATGGGACTGTTTACAAGGTAACTTCTCAATCTCCACCGCCAAACTGACAGCCACATGACACCTCGGGAAAGACAAAACAGTCCTAAAAACAGCCGACATTTTACTCCGTTTGAAGTGATTTGCCTTTAAAGGGTGGGACGTAGAGAGACACGCAAAATCGGCGGCTCAATGGCGAATTCTTGTCTGATTTATAAAACAAATCTAACACATTTACTTCCAGTCGCATTGCGTTCGTTTGTATCGAAACGCTGCCTGTTTGTGATTATTTCTTCACTTTGATCGTGTTCACGTCAAAAAACTGTGCTTTTAGTCCGCTAACCAACTCATGACAGTTTAATGCAATGTTGCTATTTAAAACTCATTTACATGCTAGATTTACTTAATTCAGACAGTAGTTGTCACTGTTTTGCCAGCTGTTTTGCTACAGTTCATGAAGGACAAAGGCAAATAATGATAATTAAGATCTATTTTTCATGCACTGAAAATGTTTATTTTGGTGAGAATGAAATGGTTTACAAAGTGAGATTCACTGATGAAGCGTTGGAAGAAATCTGTTGCTCATTTAGGACAGAAGTATGCAATAAGTGTGGAGGAAAGCGATTTTGTTAGTAACTTGTGCTCTTGAGAGAGAATGCGTTGGTTTTTGGCACATTTGTTGTAGTTTTTTTCCCTTCTTTAATAACTTGATACTGTGGTTGTTGTGGCTTGTGTAAATAAGGACAAAGCTGAAGCCATGGTATTCTTTGAAATTAGATCCCGTTTACAAAACCCCTATTTGAGTTTTGTGGCATTTCATTTTGCTAGATTTGAAGTCATGTAATATGTTTGTATACTGCTGGAATTGGACAAAATACTGTTTAGTGGACATGTATCTGATATTACTGAGGTAAATTTGGTTTTATATTCACACATTCGGACGTTCTCCTTAATAATATCATTTCAGAAAAGTATTCTTTGCAAATTCTAAATAGTGAAATCAGCGAACGACTATCATGTTGTTCACAGTCAAATAAATAGTGCTGATGTTGTTTTGAAGTTATACTTGCATGTTATTTCAGACCGAATATTCAAAGTACCATGGTAAACAATTTAGGGAGCATGTCACAAGTTGTCACTGAACGAATGTGCGAATATTAAACCAACTTTACCTCAATTCTAAAATTAACCTCCTGAAAATGTTCCACAGGGTTTGTTTTTTTTTGCGGGAGAATCCACTGAATAACCTTTTTCGTTTCAACCTTTCAGTGAATAGTTATTAAATTTACTGTTTTCAGATTGTGTAAGGAACATTTTAATAATCTGAAGAATGTTTTATGAACTTTAAAGGTTCTTCATGGAACCAGGATGCCATATATATTTTTCATAAATAGTGTGAACTCTTTCTGTTTTGGAAAAATAATTCAATTCAGTTCATTTTTATTTCTATAGCGCTTTTACAATGTAGATTGTGTCAAAGCACCATACATAGAAGTTCTAGTTAATTGAAACTGTGTCAGTCCAGTTTTCAGAGTTGAAGTTCAGTTTAGTTCAGTTCAGTGTGGTTTAAATTTCACTGCTGAAATTCCAAACACTGAAGAGCGAATCCATCGATGCACAGCTCCACAAGTCCAAGTCAAAATAAATGGATTACATCCAGATTAGTGATGTACAATATATCAGTATTGGCCGGTAAATGTTTTTTTTTTATGTTACTGGTATCGACCAGATGAGAAAATAAATGATCAGCCAATAAATTATGGATTATTTTTCCCTGTTGGGTTTTGACTGGTGCCTTCTTCCTTCTTGTAAGTTTTGTATGTATTAGTTGCAAAGTCATATTTGCGTTAACATTGAGTGCATTTAAATTAGGGCTGCACGATATTGGAAAAATCTGACATTGCAATATTTTCTTTTTCTGCGATTATATATTGCGATATGAATACTATTTCGGCAGATGACTTGAGTAGCTCTATTTGGAATGAAATGATTAATTTAGATTGATTGGAATAATCTTGAATCAAAGAAATTGCAAGCATAAAAAGATGGAGCAAAAATAAAAGTGAACGAAGTAGTCAGATATTCAGGTACAGTAATATGACACAATACGATATGATATTATCATGATATCTTGCCCCCGGTAATGACAGATCACAATACCTACAATATACCACAAGAAAATTATTTAATGATATCTGTAAATGAAGGGGGAAAAATGCATCAAAAGGTTATAAGATGTATTTACTTGCATGTATTGATGTATTAACAGCATATATATTTTATAGAATTGCATCATTAATGTGTTTTCAATTCTCCATTACAAGAAGCGCCACCATCGCATGTACTGCGATAAATGAGTGCATGGCTGATGAATTAATTCAGATGTTTGTACCTTTAAATATCATTACTTTACTACATTGATAATGTATCGTGAGTGGAATTATCACGATAAATCAGCATATCAACATTTTGTCCCACCCCTATTATTGAATAATCAAATGTAATGTAAAATAACACTGTACGTTCTTCATTGCTGATCAACTATAATTCCAACTCCACAACGCACCTTCTGCAATGTGACTATTGCGAATGCACACATTGCGATATTGATGCTGAAACGATATATTTTGCAGCCCTAATTTAATAATGTACCTTTCTAACATTATTATTAATGAGTGTACATTGATTTTAGGTTTCCTTTTAATAATCTTCACTAGAATGAATCGGTGTAATTTCTGTGTGGAGTTTGCATGTTCTCCCCGTTTTCGCGTGTGTTTCCTCCAGGTGCTCTGGTTTCCCCCACAGTCCAAAGACATGCGGTACAAGTGAATTGAATAAACTAAATTGGCCGTAGTGTATGTGTGTGAAATGTGAGAGTGTATGGGTGTTTCCCAGTACTGGGTTGCTGCTGGAAGGGCATCCGCTGTGTAAAACATACGCTGGAATAGTTGGCGGTTCATTCCGCTGTGGCAGCCCCTGATAAATAAGCGACTAAGCTGAAGGAAAATGAATGAATGAACATTGCCATCTACTGGCTCGGCATGCATTATGCAGATTTTTTACAGTAACGTTTGAGGATTCATGTGAACACAGATCATTTTCAGAGCATTTTGTTTTGCGAAATTTCAAAAATGCAGTTTTTAAAGGCATTTATCTTGTTGTTTTTCCTAAACCTGGAATTCCCCAAAAATCCTTTTACTGATTCCGTCTTCCCTTTTTAATCAGGAAATAAATGTTTTCAAGCAATGTTTTCAAGTCCGTCTCTCAAGCAAATTCATGGCTTCTCTCCCATTGCGCCTTGTAGCTCTACTAGAGTGTAATGATCTTGAATGATAGTGAAAGAAAGACGTGTGGGGTCCGTCTGAGAGGATGAATCAAATAAAGCCTCTGCGACACTTAAATATATTGTTTTCTCCTACATCGTTAATTGCGTGCAAAGTGTAATAATTACATTGGCCACCATTAGCACCGTCTGCACGCAATCCTCCCCAGTATTTAAAATAAATGCAATAACGAGCAGTTCCAGCATTCTTCCGTGATCAACCTCGCATGCACAGACATGCAGTGACAATGTAAGTATTAAAGAGAAGAGGAATCTCTGATCCGAGCTGAAATTGCTGCTTGCTCATGGATGCTAATGCAGGTTCGTTCACATCGAAAAATCATTTCCACATTCCTTCATATCCGCGGCTGCTCATCCGGGGCTGTTTGACCTTATTAATTTGTTGCACCGTGCAGCGTTCAGCGTCTCTCGTTTAGTCACACCTCTAGTACTTAACATGCCGGGCGATAAGCCAGATCCCTCCAGCATGGCCCAGAATCCTCCTGCCTCTCGTCAAAATTTTTTTTGGGGGGGTTTTTTTGGAAAGAGAGTGTGTGTGCATACATGGCGGTGCACAGCAACGGGAGTTTGTTTTGGCTAATTAGCTAGGCTGGTAGAGATGCTGACATGAGACGTGTGGGAGATGTCTTTAATTACAGAGGTGGAGTCACATTGACACATCTGCAGTATCTCAGTGCTGGAGAATGCCAAAGTTATGCCAAAGCATGATACTGGGACTTCTGTCAGACTGCAACCGATACCAGACGAACTCAATGCCTTACCCATCTATTGGCCTGTGAGCTAATTTTATTTTGGGTTTGGAGTGTTGTTTATGTGTAGTTTCTTAAGTATTTAGGCCTACTGTATGATGAAATGTGTTGAATAGAATGATGTGTAATTGTGTGTGCGCTTTGACGCTGGTTTTCTTTTGCTTTGGGTGCATTTGCTTTGCTAATGGCAGGACGGGTTGGTTTGGATATTCTGGATTGTCACTTGCTCATGCTGCTTTGATAAAATAGAAGGTGAATTGTAATCTTGTTTCAAGTTTGAAGACCGCATGCAACCACTCTGCTGTGTCCATGGCAACAGATCTCTTTAAAGCACCGTGAAGGATGTCTCATGCTTGTCTGAAGTGCTGTGCAGTATATTTATTATTATAAAAAAGCACATCTACTGTAACTTCAAAATATAAAAAGATATATGTGCGAAGTATAAGTATGGTGTTTTATTTTATTGGCTTCACTTGATGTATTGTGACCTTTTCATGACAGTTAAAGGGATAGTTCACCCAAAAACGAAAATGTACTCGCCTTTACTTTTTTATTTTGTTTCTGTTGGACACAAATGAAGATATATTGAAGAATGTTGGAAACCTGTAACCATTGACTTCTGTAGCATTTGTTTTTCCTACTATGAAAGTCAATGGTTACAGGTTTTCAACATTCTTCAAAATATCTTCTTTTGTGTTCAACAGAAGAAAGAAACTCAAACTGGTTTGGAACAAGTCAAGCGTGAGTAAATGATGACGTTGTTTATTTTTAAATTTTTTCATATTTAGGCTTACCATCTTTAAAATAATAGAACAAAATTCAGTGTTGTCATCATATAATGCGGTTCTATTACAAAATAGGCTTTATTTATGATAAAATATTGATAGATTCAAAACAATATTTCATAACTAATAGTTCATAAAATTAAAGGTAAACATAAAATAAATATTATTCAGTTATATGTACTCTTATGTACGTAATTATTCATGCATATAATGTAAATATTACATGGACTTTTTTTTTGACTAGCGTTTTAGTAATGTCAAAATAAAAAAAATTAAAAACCCTTTTTTTTGTTTTTGTTTATATCCCTCATGTTTGTGGTATTTTAGGTGGTTTTCCCCAATGATTTTAGTTTCATTGTGAGCAAACTTTATTTATTGTCACCTGCTATTTGTTTCTCTTTCGATCTGTCCTTATCAGGCGTGTCGTGTCAATCCTGCTGCCAATCCCTTTTTCAACTGTTTGTATTTGACATTTACTGCTCTATAAAAGTCACAGAAATTATTGCGATAAGTTATATTATTGTATGCCACTGATTATATAAGGATTATACAACAGCATAAAATGTTTTATCTATGTATGAGTTAGTGCTGTTGATGTATTTTATTGTTTAAAATGTTTAAAATATTGTTTATTTTGATAATTATAGAAAAGTGACATTTATATAATGTAAATTTGGTCTGGTTTTGCCATGAAACAGCCAGAGAAGCTGATGTGGCAATGCATTCAAACCATAAATGCTTTCAAGGGATAAAAAACCTTTCGTTCTTAAGGTTATTAAGATTCTGTAATTTGATGTTAAGTAAAATGTAAATGTACTAGTAAAATGGCTTTGACGTTTTTTTGTGAAACTCAAGCTCATTTGGACAACTTCTCTCAAAGCGTCAGTAGTTTTCTTGTAAATGTGAAAAATCATCTATTCTTCAGCGGTCAGTAAGGAGAGTTTAAATAGGTTTTCTGAGCTCACTGACACATCCAACAGAGATTAGATTAGATGAGATGACAGAGGCTAAAATCAGCTAATGACATTTATTTTTATGTAAACAAGATATGGGCGATATAAATTGCCTCACCAAAAATTACTGAAGTCTTGTCAGTGTATTGTACGATAAGTCGATATATTGATTATTATGACAGGCCTATATGTGTGTTTGTGTATCATTGTCTGTAGATGGATATCTGCATGAATGTGTGTGTTAGACATATGCTGATCCTAAATAACTCAATCTATCATGATAAGTAACATACGCAATATTAATATGGTGGGCACTTCTTCAAAATACTGTGAATAATTACTATTAATATCATTATAACTTATAGGGCTTATAGAGTGAATATTCACATTGTATTTGCAGTGCTGTTCTTATGGCAACAGTGGCAAAAGTTTTATATACTGTATTAGAGCTGCACAATATTGAAAAAACTGACATTGCGATATTTAGTTTTTCTGCGATACGTGCAGTGGAGCACATCTGTATAAAATTTAATAAACCAATCACATCCATTGATAAATACAGTAAAGCAAAGTTAGAAATGAAATAAATACTTTACGATTTTCTGAGAGTCTCTCTCTCTCTCTCTCTCTCTCTCTCT
>CAIGQW010056782.1:2384596-2403797 GCA_903798125.1 Danio choprae
CACACACACATATACATATATATATATATATATATATATTAATAAATTAAGTTTACATAAATTCTATAGCTTTATTTCAGTTTTACGTTAAGCTAAATAATAATAATAATAATAATAATAATACTAATAAAAAGAATAATTAAATTATTATTTAGTTATTTATTTGTTGATTTGTTTGCAGGTAACATATATATTTTAAGTAACAATCCTTTTTAATTTTTAATATTAGTTTACTGTAATTTGGCTTGCAGATAAGCATGTGAACACCTTTTATAAAACCTTTTATAAAACTCCTAAATATCATGGAAATTTATCAGATTCCTTTTAAATTGATCATTCTTTGGTAGACTTGCAAATGAATATCATTTTAGACCATTTTAGACATCTGTTATTATCACCTTATTTATCAAATTTCAATTTTAAACAAAATGTAACTGTAATATTGCCATAAAGTTGTATTCTGACTTTCAACAGCTCGTTCTTGCATGCATTTGTATACTAAAGATCATCAACACAACCAAGTTACAATGTGCTATATGCCTATGTGTTGATTCTTGTGCACAGCTGACAGAAAACAAACCTGCTCATTACTTGAGCCAAAGCCATAGCTAAAACTGTAACACTATTGTTTAACTCATTTGCAAGCATTGCTGTTTCCTTCAAGAAATGCAAATACTGTTGTTGATTATTCAAGTATAACCAAAATATTGCAGTCAGATGTTCTATTAAACACCGTTAATGTTAACAGTATTTGCATAGACTCTGACCTCAAAAAGCAGATTTGATGTTGTCCTTCTGATGCAGTGCAGTAAATGCATTTGTTCTCTCCACCAATGCAAAAGAACAAAGTTTAGGATCAATAATTGCTGTGGACAGACACCGCACCATTAGCAGTGGCCACACTTCCTGGCGATGACCCTAACGTGACCTCGCTGACCTCTGATCAGCACTGAGGACGAAAGAGCCAGATGCGCTTTAAACAGAGGAAACCCGAGCCGCTCTTGGAAACCAAGGCTTTCATTATTACTTCCAAGCCCTCCTGAATTATTAGCCCCCCTGTATATATAGATTTTTTTTTCAACACATTTCTAAACATAAGATTTAATAGCTATACTTTCTAATAACTGATTTCTTTTGTTTTTGCCATGATGACAGTACATAATATTTTACTAGATATTTTTCAAGATACTAGTATTCAGCTTAAAGTGACATTTAAAGGCTTAACTAGGTTAATTAGGCAGGTTAGGGTAATTAGGCAAGTCATTGTATAATGATGTTTGTTCTGTAGACAAAAAATATTGCTTAAGGGGGCTAATAATATTGAGCTTAAGATGTTTGTTTTTTTTTGTTTTGTTTTTTAATTAAAAACTGCTTGGGCCTCACGGTGGAGCAGTGGATAGCACGTTCGCCTCACAGCAAGAAGGTCGCTGGTTCGAGCCTCAGCTGGCTCAGTTGGCGTTTCTGTGTGGAGTTTGCATATTCTCCCTGTGTTGGCGTGGGTTTTCTCCGGGTGCTCCGGTTTCCCCCACAAGTCCAAAGACATGCACTATAGGTGAATTGGGTAAGCTAAATTGTATGAGTGTGAATGAGTGTGTATGGATGTTTCCTAGTGATTGGTTGCAGCTGTAAGGGCATCCGCTGTGTAAAATATATGCTGGATAAGTTGGCGGTTCATTCCGCTGTGGCGACCCCAGATTAATAAAGGGACTAAGCCGAAATGAAAATGAATGAATGAATAAAAACTGCTTTTCTTCTAGCTGAAATAAAACAAATAAGACTTTCTCCAGAGGAAAAAAATATTATAGGAAATACTGTGAAAAATTCCTTCCTCTGTTTAACATCATTTGGGAAATATAAGAAAAAGAAAATTCACAAGAGGGCTTATAATTTTGACTTCAACTGTATGAAGGGCTGGAGTCAGGCAAGCAGACGCTGTGGATATGTTTATGTGCGTGTCTGTGCTGATTGGTTGATAGGATCAGAGGAGTGGCGTTGATAACTGTGATGAATCAGTTTGTTGGAGTGATATGGCTAATGCTAACTGAATGATCAGTCTGTGGAATGTGTGATGGGATCAGATGTCTGAGGTGGAAGTTTAAGTCTTGAAATGAACCCTCATAGATGCGATCTCACTCGACTTCTATGGTTGTCTATGAATGAAAGCCTGTTGACTGATTGTTTTTGACAAAGACACAAAAAGAAAGACACATTTTTTCTGTGAAAATCAACAGGATGTGATGTTTATGCACACTTTGAAAAGCCTCTCGTTCATTCTATGAAATATGAAATGAGTGTTTAGGCAATGTTCAAGATAATTCTGATGAATGTTAATGCTGACAATGAAAGCAGCAGATAGTTCTCAGATCTTGAAATTAAAATAACTAGCCAGAACTGTGATTCAGTGCAAATCAGTCACACAGTAGTCTAATAATGTTAAATATGTAGGTTAATATGTATTACTTGGATTAAAAGCTAATTTGGTTGGGAGTGCAGTGGCTGGTATTTAAATGTTTCTGTCATGTTGCGTCGCATTTGGTGCAGACAGTCAAATTGCTTCTCGCTGGAATCTTGTCATGTAGTGTGTTTTTAGGACACCGGGTTAGACACCACAGACTCCTAAATAAAATCTACTTCATGAGGGACCCCCATACTAATTTTAAAATGTTTATAAAGTTATAATTATTATTATAATAATATGGTCTAGTTTTGTTGGTAAAATTACGTTTTTTTTTATTATTCTCTCTCTTTTTTTTAACCTCATGCTACAATGTATGGCAATGTATTTATCAATTTCTTGAACCATTTATTTACACGTTATTTAATTTTTATTATTTCTTTGATCTTTTTATTTCTTTAATATTATACAATTTTTGAATTTTTACTAATATATTTGTAGTAATTATTTTAAAATGTTTTAGAATTTTAAACTAATAAAATTTTATTAAGTAAATTGTTTGTTCAGTCCGCTCTAGTGACCCCTGATAAAGAAGGAACAAATATTAATTAATTAATTTATTTATTTAGATTTATTTACACATTGCATCTCTAGTCTGAGGGTTTGAATCCCCCTGGTCTTTTAGAATCAAATATACATTTTTATCTAAAAGGAGATTTTTGTAGAGATGCTAAGAATCATTCATTCATTCATTTTCTTTTTGGCTTAGTCCCTTTATTAATCTGGGGTCACCACAGCGGAATGAACTGCCGACTTATCCAGCATATGTTTTACGCAGTGGATGCCCTTCCAGCTGCAACCCATCACTAGGAAACATCCATACACACTCATTCACACACATACACTACGGATAATTTATCCTACCCAATTCACCTGTACCGCATGTCTTTGGACTTGTGGGGGAAACCGGAGCACCCGGAGGAAACCCACGTGAACACGGGGAGAAAATGCAAACTCCACACAGAAATGCCAACTGACCCAGCCGAGGCTCGAACCAGCGACCTTCTTGCTGAGAGGTGATTGTGCTACCCACTGCGCCACCGTGCAGCCCTGCTAAGAATCAATTTTGTTAATTTTTAAAAGTGTATAAAGTATATCACTTTATTTTTTCCCAATTGCCGTAATCTTTATTGTGTATTTTCTTATTCACAGGAAAGATCTGTGTGCATTTATGTTCATCTAAATTTCGCTTGCTCCCAGTAGCGTTTATAATTTAGCCCTAGTCTACGCAAACTATTTTTCCAAATAGGTTTTTTTCCAAAAATGGCTGAAAACTGGCTTCTTGGCTTTTTTTGTGCCACAGATAACAACCAAAAAAATGGAAATAATCATAAACGTTTCTGCTGTAAAGATGTTCTGTGACAGCTGTTGGGCTTTTTAATCGTTCTGTCCAGCTGCGTTTCTAAGCCAAAGGTTTGTAAACTGGAGTTAATAAACAGAAGGCATGCAGAATTATGGTCATTTCAAATCACGTCTTGCATAATCTGCTTTAACTTGTTTACTATGTTCACTGCACACTTCAACTAAAGGCACGCAGAGAGAAAGCTAGTAAAAAAAACATCTTTGTTTAGAAGGATTAGTACATTGTTGGCAGTGTAAACCAGTTGAATATGTTTATAGAGGGTTTAAACCGTTCTCAAAATTAGTGGTACTTTACAAACTTTGATTTGAAGCAAAGAAGTGTGTGAAAATTAAAATGAAAAACAAAAGTACATCACTGTAAATTAATTTGATAAGGGAGAGAACTATAGTTTGATAAGGGAGAGAACTAGAGAAATTGAAAACTATTCATTTAAAGTTGTTGGTTGTAACTATAGAATCAATACATTTCTGGTTAATTGCGTAATATGTGAATATATAAACATATTGAAGTATTTTGAGAGTGAAAGGAGGCTGGGAGTGGTCGGAGCAGAGTATCTTTTTTGCCAGTCAGGCTCACTGATTGGTGGAATCTTTTCCAGCATCATGGGTAATGCTGTTTTTCTGCATGAATTCTGTTATTAAAACACAATTGTTTTAATTCAAATAATTTGAATTATTGTAATCAGATTGGTTTAAAAAAAAAAAGCACATGCAATTTATAAACCTCAGAGCTTACAGCAGGTCTATCTCTTAAAGATTTTAGAAATCATATGGAAATCCTGTTTCTTAACCCATTTTTTTGCTCTTTTAACATAAGACAAGGAATATTTGAGTCTCTAAGGCATTCACATTTATGATACTGTTTTGATCAATTTATGGTTTGCTTTTGAAAAGCATTAGTTCAACTTATCTCCTTTCCAAGCAATATATTTGGATGTGTTTTTGATGTCTGTTGCATTAATGGTACGGATATTATGACATATTATGACTTATTTTTTAATGGCTCATATACTATAATATTTATAAATGTATTTAATTATCTCTTATTTTCATTGTTTAAATTGGGATTCAAATTTTTGGTTTTAACGACTTCGTTATGAGCCTTTATCATTCTTTAATCGTGTTCAATTTCGTTTTGAATTATTTAGATTTTATTTAAATTTCAGTTTCAGTTGATTTTATGGTTCAAAGTCTTGCCTTGGCGGCAAAGTTATGTTTTTCTTATGCTTATATTAAATTTCAGTTACAAATGTATTAATTTTGGGGTGACACGGTGGCTCAGTGGTTAGCACTGTCACCTCACAGCAAGAAGGTTGCTGGTTCGAGTCCTGGCCGGGTCAGTTGGCATTTCTGTGTGGAGTTTGCATGTTCTCCCTGGTGTGGGTTTCCTCCGGGTGCTCCGGTTTCCCCCACAGTCCAAAGACATGCGGTACAGGTGAATTGAATAAACCAAATTGTCTGTAGTGTATGAGTGTAAATGTAAAACGTATGCTAGATAAGTTGGTGGTTTATTCCGCTGTGGTGACCCCTGATGAATAAAGGGACTAAGCCGGAGGGAAATGAATGAATGAATGAATTTATTTTTTAAAAATTTAATTGTCCAAGTATTGTTAGCAACAGTACTTAATAAACAATGCTGAACAGGTAATTGTCTCACTTATTCATAGAAGTATTTTTCTTTTTGTTTGTGTTCACTCAAACATCTCAAACCTCTTTTTTCCCTGTACACTTGTCAGCTATGTGATTGTAGGCGGAGTCAAACTCAGCCTTTTCTTTTCATACTACCCTCCCATTGGACAGAGCAGGAAGGAGGTGTGGCACACAGGAAGAGGGTGGTTCCTCACAGACCGGGAACATCTGTCTGACTCTCTCTGTGTGTGTGTGTGTGTGTTCGTGTGTGTGTCTTTGGACAGAGCACTTATTCAGACTCTTGAGCTCAAGCTTACAGTTGTAGCCAGATATTAAAATATCCAGATTGCTATATACTGTAAATCCATTGGAGCATTAAATCTGCGGCCGTGTGCTGTTCAGAAGAGTCACTTTTTTGTGAGTGTGTGTGTTGATCTTGTGGAGTAGAGGGAGTTTCGTCGGCTATTTTGGGACCAGCTCTCTGATTTGATGGTGAGAGATGTATGAGCCGCTGCGGTCTGCGTGCTTCCCACACCGCAGCGTTCGGGGCTGAGATCAACACTGCTCTTACTGCCTGGATTTTACACTACAATGTGCTCTTGACGTGCCATTTTGAGAGGTGAGCGTGCTGCGTTTCAGTTTGAGACACCAAAATGCGAAGCGCGTTTGACGTGGACGTTTTTAGGATGTTTGCTGCTGTGTTTCTCCTGTAGTGTTTGAGTTTGTTGTGTGGGTTGCCATGTGAAGATCCGCGGATAACTGCAGATAAGTTTTATGCATACTCGCCCTTTAGCCCCAGATGAACTTGTGTGTGTGTGTGTGTGTGTGTGTGTGTGTGTGTGTGTGTGTGTGTGTGTGTGTGTGTGTGATTTTTGTCCCATGCCTTTTAGCTAAGTGACTCAGGTGAAGAAGTTTTGACTATTATGAATGGAATGAGACTGGTGTGCATTTTTCCTGTGGGTGTGCCAAGTGATGTCATTGCATACTTAATCAGCTGTACGTAAACAGGCTGTCGATGATTTATTGATCTAGCATGCTCTTTTTTTGATTTATGGTTGTGCGTTTTGATTTGTTTTTGCTGGATGTGGGGCAGAGGTTGGACATTTGTGTTGTGTGTGATTGTTTTTTGTAATTCAGTGTTACTAGTTTCAAATGAAATCTAAATGTTCTTAAATAGGATGTAAGATTTTATAGGTGGTTCCTTTTTTTAAATAAAGATAAATTGATTAATAGCATGTTTTAATGTAAAAAAAACTCTATAAAAAAAAAAGCTCTATTAAAGTTAGGAGATCACTTCAAAGTTAGTATCAGTTTTAAAGTTGCCATTAATAGGTACATGTTGTAAAATATAACTTTGTGTTTAACGCTAGAAACTGATAACCATTTAATAAAAAACCTTAATAAAAAAATGATCATCTATAGAGGTTAAATATGCAGGAATTGACCATAAGTCAATATAAAAATCTTTCAAGTTTTCAGACTGCCATTAAAATATTGTAAAATATGTATACATGAGTATTCTTACCAATATTTAAGGTCTCATAAAAGCAGGAATATTTTATATTGAGCTATTGTCATTTTCTGCAAATGAGTGATCTAAATGTCTTATTTGTAATTGTGAAGATTCCTCATCAGTAGTTACAAAATAATACGCAATATTCATTTTCATTCAAACTTACCTATTTATGCAAATCCACAGAACTGATAATAACTTTTAAATTGATGTAGTTTTTCTAGAGCTGCATATTGCAGTACTTTTATATTCTCATTCTGTCTGAAATGCCAAACGTCATGCGTGACGTCCTGTACCATAAAGGGTTATCATGACCTGAATAGTGACAACACTACAATTCACCAAAGCCTCACTTTCATTCTTTGTGTGTGCTTTTGGGTGGATTTATGCTCATTTTTCCAATTAAATGACTGTGTGTGTGCACACCTGGTAGGTTTGGTTTGATTATGGTCTCTGGCATGATTGCTCTGTTTGTGCAGATCACTTAAATAAATGTGCATCAAGCAAGCAGACCGAGAAAACACGAGTTGCGGGCCGCAGCTCATTTCTGAATGAACTCTGGTACAATTCAACTGAAAAATGAACTCAACATGGGTCAAAGAAACAAACCAAAATCAGAACATTATCTGGTAAGATGCAACTATAAAGGACAGAAAGATCAAAAATAGTTACAGTTCAATATAGGTGTCAGAAATGGGTCACCTTGTATAAGTTTGTGTGCGTATGCGTGTGCGGTTTCTGGCATTGTTTTGACTCCTTCACATGCCATTGTTTCAGATGTTTGGCGGGTTCTTTCATAAATGTACCTCATAAAAGCAGTTTTTCCTTTTTCTTACTGTATACAGTATCTTCAGGTTTGGTCTAAAAATGTGTCAAAATGTAAATATAAGCAAATCAGAGCTATGATGTGTACTTTCATTGTGTCCAGACCAAATGAACCAAGAGAAACAAACTAATATTGTGAAAACATCCTGAAGGAAAACTTTAATATAATATTATAATAATATAAATATAAAATATGACCTTTATAACATCCATGGAACCTTTCCATTCAAAATATTCTTTATAGTGGGGAAAAAAATGTTTAGAAATGTTCAGAACCCAAAATGAATCTTTATAATGTAATTGTGAATGGAGTGGATTGTGATTATTTGTGACATTGGATGGTGCTTAACTACCTGATAACCACTGATACCTGTCCAGCAATAATTAAAACCAACATCAGCACGTGTGCTTTGGCATTTGCTCGACCAATCACAACTGATCTTGGGGAAACCCATTATATTCTCAGCTTGACCGCAATCCCCTGTATTGAAGCCACAGGATTAGCACATGTAATGTAGGCCTGCTGATTCACTGAACTGGCTTGGCAATAACAGACAGTGAGCATGCGCTGGATCAAACTGGATGTTTGGACTCTGGAGGAGTATAACACTGGGGAATCGGCTTTAAATATGGCTATGGAATGAAGATGATGTGGGACAGGGGTCTGTGTTTTGACAACTGTTTGCCTGATGGACACCATTTTTGCATTTCTTCTCTTCTCTTCGGTTCCTGTTTTGCTAAAGTGATTAGATCCCTAAGGGGTTAAGCCTGTGACCCCTGCGGGACGCTACTGTCCTGATGATGGTATTGATCACACACATACTGTCGGCCCATTGAGACTAAATGCATATATATATGGCTTGCAGTTCGCACAAAATTATCATCTATATTACTTAACATGGTCATGTACAGTAGATAATGCTTACAATTGACTTGTTTTTGGACAATATTTAGTCATCTTAAATGTATGTATGCGCAGCAGATAAGAGACTTTAATTACTTCTGTTATTTATTGCAATGCAATATTATTACACCTTTTTAAAATTAAGTAAAAATATTTGTTTGTTTTCTAAAAACAGCAACAAAAAAAAAGTAAAAACATTTAATCGCATACAAAACTTTTTTTGACACGATATGTGTGTGTACTGTGTATATTTATTATGTATATATAAATACACACATGCATGCATATATTTGAGAAAATGCTTATTTATATTTAGATATAAAATATATGTGTATGTGATACAAATTATATGTAGATTTAAATATCTATGTAACAAAATACTTTTATGTAGTTTTGTTTCTATCACATATGCATAATAAATATATATAATACACATATTATGTAAAAACAAACTTTTATTTTGGATGTGATTTATCATGATTAATCTTTGCCCGGCACTACAAAAAAGTAAATGTATTTTATAATATACATATTCTAATCCACACATAAAGCATAATATACATAATATATACATAAATAGCTATTCAGGTGCACAAAAGTAAATTACGTTTGTTATTTCATAGATTTATGAAATATAATTGTTATTTTATTGTAAAAATTGATAATTTTATATGATACATGGGCAGCACGGTGGCGCAGTGGGTTGCACAATTGCCTCACAGCAAGAAGGTTGTTGGTTCGAGCCCCGGCTGGGTCAGTTGGCGTTTCTGTGTGGAGTTTGCATGTTCTCCCCGTGTTTGTGTGGGTTTCCTCCGGGTGCTCCGGTTTCCCCCACAGTCCTAAGACATGCAGTATAGGTGAATTGGGTAAGCTAAATTGTCCGTAGTGTATGATTGTGAATTGGTGTGTATGGATGTTTCCCAGTGATGGGTTGCAGCTGTAAGGGCATCCGCTGCATAAAACATATGCTGGATAAGTTGGCGGTTCATTCCGCTGTGGCGACCCCAGATTAAAGAAGGGACTAAGCCGAAAAGAAAATGAATGAATGAATATTATACATTTAAACTTCAATTGTTATCCATTTTATTTGTTTTATGTGAATCAAATTTATTTACCCCCATAGACTACTCAGGATTTTTCTGCATTCATGAAAACTTACTTCATTTCAATTTGTTTGCTCTTTTCAACGCATTGATGTTAATAGATGATTATAAATTAACCTTGCTCTTGGCCATAGCTTGCAAAACATTTAATGCAACATTTAGGTCATGAGATTGAGACCTTTATCGGTGTTGTTTTCAAACTCATAGGCACAAAACAAAGCAGCTGATGAGAACACGATCAATAACACACTAGCACTAAAAACAGGAACGACCTACTTAAATTAATCAAAAATCCATTGGCAAAATGCACTTCATCCCATTCCATTTCGAACCGGCTAAAAACGTTTGTTACTTTAAGTGTATATGGATATGTAAATATGTTGTTTATCGTGATGAAATGTATTTTGTTTTAAGGGTATGATTTTCTGTTCGAAATAAATAAATAAAAAATATAAAATTAAAGAAAATACAGCACAAGCTTCCAATGAAAGACAAACATGCAGGAGACAACATTTGTCTATTAAAATTACTCATTATATCTATTATTTCCACTTTGTTTACTCACGCAACATCATGCCGGCTAAATCTCACGATTGCACATGCCAATAACAGACTTCACATTGCTTTGATTGGTTCAATAGGGATCAATACTGGAACTTGCCATTAGGAACATTGGCTTGTATCTGACCAAAGGCCAGGGTTTGTTTTGTATAGTCGATATTGAGATCTGCACTGAATGACCTCCATTATGTAAAGCGTATGATGGAAAGCCATCGGCTCGTCTGCAGCCTCACACTGATCACGGCTCTCCGAGTAATGGATTAGCTTTTAATGAGAGAGGCAGAAAATTACAGACAATGTCGCGAGTCTGTGGAGCTGTTGGTTTAGGGTTGATTTCGTGACTGCGTTTGATAGCAGAGCTCTGATGATGATGGATTTTTCAGTGCAGATGATGATGATGATGATGATACTGGAATCAAATGAACGGCGCATGGGTGATTAATTGCATCTGCAATAATACTGCAATATTCTAAAATGATTTTTAAACCGCAGAAGATTACAACGTGGTCATGAGCCTGCGGAAGAAGCATCAGGTTACAGATTTTTTTGAATGATTTTTTTCTTATTGGGATGGCCTGTGTATATACAATACAGTGATATTATGTAGTTCTGTAATGCACGCATTAGGGAGGTGCTATAAATATGGAGGGTAATGAAATCGCCTTCGAATCCATGTTTGTTTTTCACTTGAGCTCATTATCAACTACAGGTTTTACATGCACAAATTAGTGCTGATGTAAAGTAGTGATGTCATATATTCATTCATTCATTTTCTTTTTTTTAAACGGGGGTCGCCACAGCGGAATGAACCGCCAACTTATCAAGCATATTTTTTACGCAGCAGTTGCCCTTCCAGCTTCAACCCATCACTGAGAAAGATGTCATATATGTTAATCATATTTAAATTCGGAATAAAACTGCTTTTCACAGTCAGGGGCGGATTTAACCAATATGCAAAGTAAGCAGCTGCTTGGGGCCCCAGGAAATTTTGGGTATAAATTATACCTATAACATCGTTTTCTATCATATTTTGCATGGTGAGGCTCTAACAAATGAAATTTTTACGTAATCATTACGTTTATGCAAATTTGTCTTACAGCCCCAATGACGGAACAGTCCAGCAGTGAAATCAAGTACAGATTTAGTTTTAAAAAACATTTTTAAATATCGATTTATTTCAGATTTTTTGTTGTGAATTCATTTTAAGAAAACAAATCATTTAAAATGTAAATATTACATTAAGATAAAACAGAGAAAAGGAGAAAAGAAGAGATATAAGGATAAATCATTCATTCATTCATTTTCATTTCGGCTTAGTCCCTTTATTAATCTGGGGTCGCCACAGCGGAATGAACCGCCAACTTATCCAGCATATGTTTTACGCAGCGGATGCCCTTCCAGCTGCAACCCATCTCTGGGAAACATCCATACACACCCATTCACATTCATACACTACGGACAATTTTTAGCTTACCCAATTCACCTATACCGCATGTCTTTGGACTTGAAACCGGAGCACCCGGAGGAAACCCACGCCAACACGGGGAGAACATGCAAACTCCACACAGAAACGCCAACTGACCCAGCCGAGGCTCGAACCAGCGACCTTCTTGCTGTGAGGCGAACGTGCTATCCACTGCGCCACCGTGAGGCCCATAAGGATAAATAATTTTTTTTAAAAGATTAAAAAGTATACATTTTTATTTACAATGTGTTAGCCTACACCACAGGTGTCAATTCCAGTTCTTGGAGGGCCGCAACTCTTTTCAAACAAGCCTGAAGGACTCCATTAGTTTGATCAGGTGTGTTTATTTAGAGTTGGAACTAAACTGTGCAGAGCTGCGGCCCTCCAGGAACTGGAATTGACACCTGTGGCCTACACTGTTCAGATTACTCCAAAACATTTCAGGAAACTTGTTGCTTTAAAACATTTATTTTAATTAACTTAAGTAATTGTTTTAAGTTAGTACAACTGAACTTATTTAATTTAATTGATGTCACTGTTCAGTTTTACAGCGTGTTGTTTAAAAATTCTTTTGCTGAATATTGAACTAAACGAAACATTTTACCTGAGTAATTATGATTCCTTTTATTTTGTATGGACAAGTGGGAATTATTTATTCTAATGATGCACTAAAAAATATTTTAGTCAGCTTGATTGCTGTAAGGGCGACACGGTGGCTCAGTGGCACTGTCGCCCTTACAGCAAGAAGGTCGCTGGTTCGAGTCCTGATGTTCTCCCTGTGTTTGTGTGGGTTTCCTCCGGGTGCTCCAGTTTCCCCCACAGTCCAAAGACATGCGGTATAGGTGAATTGGGTAAACTAAATTGGTTGTAGTGTATGAGTGTATGAGTGTATGAGAGTGTGAGTGTGTGTGTGTGTGAGAGTGAATGGGTGTTTCCCATTTCTGCATTGTGGCTGGAAGGGCATCTGCTGTGTAAAATATATGCTGGAATAGTTGGCGGTTCATTCCGCTGTGGCGACCCCTGATAAAAAGGGGACTAAGCCAAAGGAGAATGAATGAATGAATGAATGAATGATTGCTGCAAGTTGTGATGACTAAGTTAATTTGATTCAACTAAAAAGTTTGTTAAACTTTGCATGTTTGTTGAAACCTGATTAACTTATTAAATAAGTTAAAGTAACATATACGTTTGCTGTCATGACTTCTGTTACATAATTTTTTACAGTATAATTCATAATGACACTAATATTGATTTGGTCATGCTATATATAAGCATTTCTTCATTCACTGTCTTGAATAATACAGAAGACAAATCGCATATGAAATTGCAATCACAATATTGGTCAATAAAATGACCATTAGATTATGTGCTAAAATCGTTCAGCCTTAGTACGGAGAGAGAAACGTCATGGAAAATGAGGAAAGACAGGCCAATAGCTCATTATTTTATTCAGTAGAGAGGGTCTGGTCATGAAGCACTGTTGTTTTCCCCAGAGAAAAGAGCTCTTTAGGTCATATCCTGGAAGAGATATGACTGCTGGCTTCATCATGGGACCTCAAACTCCTGCTTCATCTGTCCACGCAATTGCTGTGCAATTATGTTATTATGAAGCTTCAGGGCTTGAGTGATGTTTGCTCGGAGATGTATGCATTAGTGTCGCTTCAGTTTAAAGGCACAGTCTCTTCGTCCTATCTTGGAAGGTCTTTAACGTGCTCTTGTTTACAATTAATCTGCATTAGAAAGCAATTGTTTAAAAATCTGAAGTCTGAAGTGATATTGAGAGTTTTTTATTTAAGATGTGTTAAACGTAAGCAGTTATTTATAAAATATAATGTATTCATGAAGCTTATTCTGCTTTAAATGGTGCAATTAGTTAAATTTTTACTCATTTTAAGCTAAGCTAAACATAAATTAAATAATAAAATGATACATTTTATTTAATAAAATAAAACAATAAATTTTTTTTAAATATAATACTAAACTTTATTTGCAATTATTAATGTTTGGAAAAAACAAAACAAGGAACACGTTTGGTAATATTATTCAACTGCATTTGTTAACATAAAAATACTTCTAAATATGTCTTAGTTGTTTTGGTTAATGTGAATTTTTAGGTTAGTTTAGAAATATAACTATTATATGCATTATATTATGGATCTGAGTTAGTACGAACTAAGATTTTTATCTTATTTTTATTTTTTATTTTATTATTTAATTTAATTAAATTTATTTGTAATTTGTAATCTATAATCTTTTTAATTTTTATTATTTTTTTAAATTTATTTCCTTTTCCATTTTATTATTTAAAAAAATTCATCTATTTAGACCTGAATTATCAAACGAGCATGAACCAGCCAAAAAAACGTAAAAAAAAAACCCTACATGTCTATTAATATACATAACAAACAGTGCTGTACCAAATGTTATGCTCATTGTTAGACATTTGTTTTATTGTAAAGGGTTAGCAGTTATTTTAGCACTCCATGTTCAAATATCTTGTTCCTGTCACAACGGTTGTTCCGGCGAAGAAAGAAAATGCAAATTAACCCGTGAGCGGTACATTTCCCATGACATCACTTGAGTTGTGTGCCTCTTTGAGAACACTCTCTTTTACAGATTCAACCGCCCAACTCTTTACACTGTGCCTAAATGTGGTGAGACTGTTAATGAAAATGCTTACAACTGTTTAGTTTCAGCACACAAAGCTGAAAGCAGCACACTTGTCATTCCACTTACTTGAACAATGCACATATTTTAATAATCTTTAAACTGCTTGGCTTTGCATTCAGGCTGTGCATGTCAGATTTCTTCATTCCACTGATGATTGGCCGATAAGCAAATAGTTATTCTGTCTCTTTCACATACATCTGTTTTGCAGTGAAAAGGAGCAACAACTATAGGCAAGGCAAGTTTATTCATATAGCACATTTCATACATAATGCTAATTCAAAGTGCTTTACATAAACAGGAATACATAAATAGTGTGATCTGTCGGACGTAGCACAGTGCTCATTCGGTAAAGGCACAGCTAAACAGATGTGTTGTCAGTCTTGATTTGAATGTGCCTAATGTTGGAGCACATCTGATCATTTCTGGAAGCTGATTCCAGCAGCAGGGGGCGCAGTATCTGAAGGCTGATTCACCCTGCTTTGACTGAACTCTTGGAATTTCTAATTTATTTGATCCTAATGATCTGAGGGATCCGTTAGGTTTGTATTCAGTGAGCATATCTGTAATGTAATGAGGTCCTAAATGGATTAAACGGATATTTCAAAATGGATTAAATTAATTTATTTCCTCAATTTTACACACAATACCCCATAATGACCATATGATAAAAGATTTTTTTGAAATTGTTGCAAATTTATTCAAAATAAACAACCTGAAAAACCACATGTACATAAGTATTCACAGCCTTTGCTCAATACTTTGTTGATGCACCTTTGGCAGCAATTTGAACTTCAAGTCTTTTTGAGTATGATGCCACAAGCACCGTACAATCAAAAAATGCCTTTTGCTGCATGTTTAAATTACTTGTTTAAAATGAGTTGAAAAGACACAATTCTTAAGTTTTTAGGGCGGATAACGTAATTGTTTTATGTTCAGTCCACTTAAATTTGTAAAAATGATTAAGTTATCTTAATCGATTTGTATTGGGACAACACAAAGGAATTGTGAAGAACCCTATATTTCTTTACAGTGTACAGTTGTCCAAAAAAAACCCCTCAAGAATTGTGTTGATTTAGCGCATTTTAAATAAATAATTTAAACAAGCATTTTCAGTGTAAACATTAAAAATTCATTTTAACTCATGATTCATTAATACATGGACGTACTAGATATTTGGTTCTATATATTCTGTCAACGTGTTTGAAAGATTTTAATAATTATAATTTTTTTAATAGTTGCTCATAGTTGCTGAATTCCCTTTTTGTCTATCAGAGAAATGAAGACAATAAGAACTTTAATTTTACAGCTCTTTAAAGCAAATCAGACCCTTCTGTTGGAGCGGATAAAACAATTAACATCCTGTCATTGTTTGAGTTGTAGTCACCAGATATCCTTATCTGAATGACTGTGTATATAAGCAGCTCTACAGATGCTTTCATCATGCATGTGTAAAATGCCTGATTGTCACTAAATTGAAAACCAAGTGTTAAAGCAAATGGCACACACTATACAATTGCTGCTAGAGATTTTCTGAGAAGTAATGTTACATTTACACATTTAGCAAAACTTCTTCAAAAAATCTAAGATGTAGAGGTGTGAACCTACGCTGGTCTCATGGTTCGGTTACGATTATCATGCCATCGATTCAGTTCAATTCGATATCACGGTGCATTGACGATGCTTTCCATAAACAATTTTAGATTTTACTTCACAGCACAAGAATTCTTGAATTAAAATGTAATGTAGCGCTCATGTCTGGATTCTGGATCCACAAGTATTGCTGTAACAATCGAAAGGAAAGGAAACGTTACCTCACGACAGCAGGTCAAAGGTCCACAATGAGGGAGAGAAAAGCAGAAATGGAGTCTACAGCTTTTATTTTCTCCATAGCAGTGAAATAGTGGCTTCTGCTGTAACTTCAGTGTCAGAGAAAGACTGTCCAGCTAACACACACGCAGTGAATTGTGCACAGTTTCTGTGTTTTTTAAGTAGTTAGAGCATTTTAACTTCTCGCGGTCGCCTCCCTCGCCATAGTAAACTTATCTCATATTTAATATATTGCATTAATGACGTCAGTACGTAATAACCGCTTAGGATCTATTACAGAACCGACACTGAATTGTGCGCGTCTGCATCGCGGTGCACTGAAGCAACAATTAATTCTGAAAGATGTTTACAGTGGATGTGTGAAACTACATACATGCACAAATAATAAGGGTTTTTCAGGCATCAGAAGAATAGTGTTTTTAAAGCAAAGAATAATAGCCACCATATGCAGTGTATGATGATTTACAGAAAACAAAACTAAAATGTTGAGTTTATATAACAACTAATCTGGTTCGAGCGTATTTAGAGTTACAATCATAGGCCCAAAATACTAAATATTGTCATTTAAAATATTTATACCTTGCTACTGTTGGTATGTTCCACAATCTGAAATATTGTTAGGACTTTTTATTCTCTTTTCTTTATCTTTGTCAAGCTGCTTCCACACAATCTACATTGTAAAAAGAGCTATAGAAATAAAGATGACTTATCCTTCAGGCCACAAGCTTTTACCTTTTTGTCAGCAAATAATAAAATTAAATGCTTATGGTATAATAGGATGCTCTATGATCACTTATTTTTAGATATTATTATTATTATTATTATTATTATTATTATTATTATTATTATTATTATTATTATTATTATTATTATTTTATACATTTTTAGTAGTCAAAATACTAATACTTATTTCAGGTATTTTGCTATAGGTTTTGTGAAAAAATAGATTTATTTATATATATATATAAGTATAACATTAGTATGTTATGTATGTATGTGAATGAGTGTGGATGGATGTTTCCCAGTACTGGGTAGCAGCTGGAAGGGCATCCGCTGTGTAAAGCATATGCTGGATAAGTTGGCGACCCCTGATGACTAAGCCGAAGGAAAATGAATGAATGTATATAAAATCACTTTTTCAACCAATTTGGTATGTGAATATAGGTATAGGTATAGGTATAGAATATAGGTATAGGTAATATTTGGTATTCTATGAATATAGATTTAGTTTTTTTAGTTTATATACCAAAACATCATATTTAGAACAAGAATTTTGATGATGTTTTAAGAATCAATATTGTTAAAATACTAAATATTGTCATTTTTAAGTGTTTATACTTGGCCACTATCCTTCAGACCACAAGGTTTTACTCATTTATTACCAAAAAAGTTTATTTTAATAATTTAGCATTTATGATCTAATAAAATGTTGAGTGCCTTATTTTACCATGTATTTTAATAATTAATGACATTGTTATTTCAGTCATATTTTTGACATTTTATTTTAGGAGACACTTACATTTAATTGACCTTCTACATATATAAAATCAATTTTGTAAAACTATTTTCATCAAACCAAATTGGTACATGATACATATATAAACTGTCCAAAAAACAAAGAAATAATTGTTCTTGCAGTAATCTTTTAAATATAACAGTAATCAGAACAGAAGAAATGAAAATTAGATATAAGTATATAAATCTGATTTTTAAAAATAATTTATAATGTCATATTTATACAATTTATACATTAAATACATTGATGTAGTCTCAAAAATGTGTTGTTGTTTTTTTCTCAAGTCAAGGCTTGATACTTCAAATCTACTTTTTAAAAAAAAAATTTTTTAGGATGTACAGTGTTACATTAGTTCTTAACTCCCATTAATATGATATGTGCTGAATATGAGCTGATTTTGGTGTGTTCCCATAATGCACTGACTCATGATCCGGCATGAAAGGGAATTGCTTCCCGACACGCAGCAGGATCAATAAAGAGAGAAGTTTGCTTATAATGAGCCTGGTGAGTGAGATGGGAGAGGTGGAGTGAACCTGAACACAACACACACCCTGCTGAAGTGCAGAGATACGGATTAACTCACTGGTGTATGACACACAGATAGAGGTTTCATAAGACAAGCTTGTTATGGAGGCTTTTTTTCATGCCAGTTGCTGCACAGACATGCACTTAGCTGATGTTTCCTCCCACTTCTGAAATGTGCTTGTTGTCAGGATTCCCTTTCCTTGTTAAAGTGTGGAGTGTTGAAGTCAAAATGATTTTCTTTTTGAAATATTTCCCAAATGATGTTTAACAGAGCAAGGAACTTTTCACAGTATTTTCTATAATATTTTTTCTTCTGGAGAAAGTCTTATTTGTTTTATTTCGGCTAGAATAAAAGCAGTTTTTAATTTTTTTAAAAACATTTAATGATCAATATAATTATCCCCCTTAAGCAATATTTTTTTCCAATTGTCTACAGAACAAACCATCGTTAAACAATGGCTTTTCTAATTACACTAACTTGACTAATTAACTAAAAAGTCTTGGTTTTGGATGTACCTTAGCTTGATCTAACAGAGATGGTTTACATGGCTTGCAGAATTCGATATGACTCTCCTGTTTATGTGAATTGGTTTGGAAGGGGATGCTGGGACTATCTGGGCTTGTGCTTAATGCTGTGAGTTAATGTAAAAGTCTTATCAAGCACAGCATTATTTTAGTATTTCAGTAACTAGGGCTGCACATTATCTATTTTCAGCAACGATATTGCAATGTGCGCATCCCCAATAGTCGCATCGCAGGATCTGCAACGTCAAGTATAGGGATTATTGTTGACCAGGAGCTTGTAGATTAATGGCAAAGTTTAACCAAATTAACAGTTTAAATTTT
>CAIGQW010056782.1:2404197-2425212 GCA_903798125.1 Danio choprae
ATATATTATTTATGTTAAACATAATGCATTAAGTGAGTTTAAAGGATTTAGGCACAAGAAAGAATGGCTATTGTAGCTTTAACAAAGATGAATTAAATTACATTTTTATAGTGAAGACTGCCAAGTGTCATTAGATTTTTAACTGCCATTAAGAATTACTAGACAAAAACTCCCCTAAATTTACTCCTCTAAAAAAAAATCACCCAACCATTCGGAATTAGTGAATTCTTCACAAATAGAGTAATTCAATCCATCTGGTGAAGTATATTTCATATCGCCATGCATATTGCTGAAAACTAAATATTGCAATGTCATTTTTTCCCAATATCATGCAGCCCTATTAGTAATGCTGTTGTGTTGTTTACGCTTAGAAGGAATATGTTTACAATATTCTATATTATTATTCTTAGAAATGCACCGATTGCAATTTTCTTGGCTGATTTTGATTTCCATTTTTTTTGTTTGACCTGTCGATATCCATTTTGAAGAATCCGATTTATTTTCTTTCTAAGAACTGTAATTGACAGCATATACAAATATAAATGTTTATGTCGAAAAGAAAATGAATAAATGAATGAAATATCTCATCATAATTGATTAAAAATATTCTAAGAAGTTTTAGATTTTCTTTCTGTGATGTTTTAGATTAAGTTCACACGTAATTAAATTCACACATAATTAGTCACACATAATTAAGTCACACATAATTAGATTAGTGATGCACAATATACATGTGGCCATATTGTTAAATATACTGATATATGCTTGCTAATAATTGTTTTTATTCAAACCCTTGTGCAAGACTTTGATTAAAAAGTTTTTCAAAAAATCCAGTCCACAATGACTTTTTCTATAAAAAAATGTCATTTTGTGTGTTTTTCTTTTCTCACCAAATCAGTGACATTATTTATGCATTTGGCAATTAAAGAGTTAAAATCCTGTAATTCTCTAAGAAAATTTGTAGTTTTGATCTTGATTAACAGATTTATGCAAAAAATAAAAATATTTATCTGATGCATTTTTTTACAGCAGTTTAATTCAGTGGATGTTTTCATCCCGAATATAACAAAAGTACATTTGCCCAGAGTGTATTGTTAAAAAAAAAAAAAAGATTTGTCACCAAAAATTATTCTGCTAGCTGAAACAGAAAAGGTTATGGCCAAACTAAGACTCAAAATCACTCCAGAGTGGAGGAAAACATCCCCAACAGTACATAAGGGTTAAATAATGTTATTTTAATTTGTAGAAACAACTTGATTTTTGTCTACAAATTAGACTACTAATGAATTTTTAATACAATTTTAAATTACTCTTTTACCTATAATATTTGTATCTTATTTTAACTTCATTCATTCATTCATTCATTCATTTTGTTTTGGCTTAGTCCATTTATTCATCAGGCATCACCACAGCGGAATGAACCGCCAACTTCTCCAGCATATGTTTTACACTTCAGATGCCCTTCCAGCTGCAACCCAGTACTGGGAAACACTCGTACACTCTCACATTCACACACAAACACTACAATTTAGTTTATTAACCAGCAACCTTCTTGCTGTGAGACAACAGTGCTGACCACTGAGCCACCGTGTCGCCTATTTTAACTTTATTTTTTTTTTATATCTATATTATAAAAAAAAAAAAAAAAAAAAAATATATATATATATATATATATATAGACACACACTGTAGTTAGCAATAAACTCACTGTCAAGGATGCGTGTGAAATGAAATGGACTTGAACAAAGGCAGACCTGTAAGGTCCAGAATATGTAGAACATGCTTTTTTTTGTCAATGACAGTGAAGCATTCAGTAAAGAAGCTTATATATAAACAGAAAGTCTGTTTTATGTGTTTTGCCAGCACAGCGAGACTCATTTCATTTGCGCTTTGGGAAAGACGTCATCTTTTATTAGGAATAAAATGTTATGCTCCGCTCATAGCACATGTTTGCTTTCATTTAGACTGGCTGCTGATTCTTTTACTATTTTAGTTGTAAATATTTTAGTCACCTGTCTCGGTTCAGACTGTGGTGAGCTGAAAGACGAGTAGTGGATGTTTTATTTTAATTTTTTTTAACATTGACACATTTGTTGGTTTTGTAATAATAACTCTCCCGCTCCAGTCTGTAAAATTTTTTTTTTAGATGTTTACATTTCAGGGGTTTCCCAGGACGTAAAGATGACTTTGCTCCCAGGCTTTTGTTTGGATAAGATGTGGATTTGGGTTGCCATTTTTTATTTTGACATTTGTCAGATAAGCTCCTGCTTTGTATCATGTTTGATTTACGAAGGAAGAGAGTATTTGTTTAGTGGGTCACAGTTTGGATCAGACCTTGTGAACAAGGACATCCAGCAGTGGCACGTGGGATTAAAATCCGCAGCTTGTGAATGATAAACAGTGGTGTAATGTGTGCTTGCACTGACTGTTCACATGGTTTATAGGATGTTGTCTCATAACCATTTCAAATACAATCCTCTCTTTTCCTTTGTTGATGCAATCCAAGTCTTGAAATAGACATTAACGGATATAGATGTTCATTTGTGATCAATTATCTTTTGTTTTCATTTGTTAATTGTTATTCTAAGTTGCAAATCCTAATGGCACATTTAACAAAAAATATATATATATATATTATTATGATTATTATGATTATTATTTGATTATTTAATAATTAATTAATTCATATTTCAAAAATGTATTATTATTTTTTACATTTAAATGAACAAGTTTTGTGAAAGTTGAACGCACTGGGCAGTTGTTATGAGGCTAATTATTAGGCTACAGTTTTTAATTTTAAACACATTTTAACAGATTCCTAAAATATGTTTTTTATGATAGATGGTCTAATAAATAAATAAATAAATTTTTACTCTAGCATACTGTAAGCAAGTATTTTTTTTTATCAGCATTTTTAAATTACCTTATTGAAGATTTTACATTTAAAACACATCTCTTAACATTTTTTATAAAACTGACCCTTTAAATATATATGTTACCCTGAATCACAAAACCATAATGATACATTTTCTGAAATCTGAATAATTTCGCCTTTCAATGATTAATAATTTGTTGGGATAGGAATATATTTGACTGAGATACATATAAGTGACAATCTCGAATATGACCATTTTCATACTCCATTTTTTTTCACTCATATTTTTTTCTCCATATTTAAAAAAATAAATATTGAGAAAATCACCTTTGAAGGTTTTGTTTATTTGACACGGACGTCACAATTACACTGGACAAACCAAATGCATTTGTTTAAGTGTTTTAGCAGACTTGCTAATTCTCAACACCTGTCCATGTTAGTCCATATTTCTTAACAATGCATATTACTAATAAAAAAGTTTATTCTAGTGCTTAAAATGTCACTAAAATGTAATATCCAATCCTCATAATTAAGTACAAAATGAAGGGAATGCCTTAATATATCAAATATGATGACTCGTATACTAAAATACGGTCAAGCCTGAAATTATTCATACCCCTGGCAAATTCAAAATGAAATAAAAATTTAAATAAGTTACTTTTATTCAACCAGGAAATTATCTTTTTTTAAATTTATAAATATACAAATTATTTATTTTATTTATATTTTTTGTATAAAGTTTTTGTTTAAATGTAAATAAAAGCTGAGAATGTATTTATTTATTTTTTCACAATGATGCCTCTTGTACATTGTCTTATTATCTTTTTGGAAGAACCCACAAAGCAATTTTGTGTTTAGACGTCTAATAGACATCTAATCTAAGAAGATCTAGTCATTCATTTTTTTGTATTTGATGACTATAGTCTAGTTTTGGGCTTTTCTTCTATGTCTAGTAGATGTTCACTGACAGCTCAAATTTAACCTTGTTTTAAAAAAAATCCATCTATGTTTAGACATCTATTAGACATCTATTTGCTGATTACAAAAGTAAGTTAGGTAAGAATTTGCCAGGGGTATAAATCATTTCAGGCTTGACTGTATATATGAGAATTATCACTAGATTTTTTTTTTTACTTTCTTTTAAATTTATTTATTTATTTATTTTTTACAATGATTAAGTTATGTACATTGTGTAAAAATGACCTGTACATAAGTAGTAAGACTCTCTCATCTGCTAGATTAACAACAGTGATGTTTGTATAAAGACTGTCTGGTTCTCATAGCTTGCCGTAATGCTAAAACTGCGAAAAAGAGCAACCTAATACCGCAAACCAAAGTGCAATTCATGTTAGCCTGTTGAAGTTGCTCTAATAATAGACATGGAATCCATTGGTATGGTGTGAAGTGTGTGGTCTATGCCCACTGATCTCTGGACCATAGAGCTGGCCGGAGCTATTTTCACACTGCGAAATAATAAAGGCAGCGGTGAGAAAACTTCCAGAGGAACAGCTGTGTCTGCTCTGCTGGGTTATCAATGAGAAATACTTGTCGGCCGTGTGAGTCCGTGTGAATCCAGACACTCTTCCGCATTTGGGAAGCTATACAAGGCCATGTTAGTGTGAACATCCAGATTGTTGACATGGCGGAGTGAATCATTCACTTCAGGGCTCAGAAAAAAAAACATTAGGAGTTTCCTCTGCAATTCTGCTTTCTCTCTGTCTTCCTTTTCGGTTTCCTTCCTTCCTTTTCTCTCTTATTCTCTCATTATGGTTTATATCCTTTGCACTGAATGAGAAATGCCTTGAACTAGGTTAAAATCCTGGCTTTTGCGAAATCTGAAGGTTTACAAACAAGAAATTTGTTTGTTTTTGAGATAAGAGTTGTTGAAGATTGAGTTCAAAGGAGCATCAATGCTAATTTATCTACATTTTGGACATGTTTTATGGTTCTTTTTTGTTTTTTTGGGGGGTTAAAATCCTTTGCTTTAACATGAAATGGTGTAATTTTAGACACACAAAAAATAATTGAATGACAAAATCCTAAGCTGAAGCTTCTCAACACTGAATATGCTTACTTGATTTTGAGTTTGCTTTGATTTTTAGCAAGCCATTATAAAGATTAGTTTTCAAGAATAGTGTTAATGAACATCTAAGATCAGAGTAATTGTAAATTCTCTCTGTTATGTATTTTATTTTTTAAATATTTAGTTTGTAATTTGAGTTTAAGGGGCAACATGGTGGCTCGGTGGTTAGCACTGTCGCCTCACAGCAAGAAGGTCACTGGTTCGAGTCCCGGCTAGGCCAGTTAGCATTTCTGTGTGGAGTCTGCATGTTCTCCCCATGTTGGCATGGGTCTCCTCCCAGTGCTCCGGTTTCCCCCACAGTCCAGAGACATGCGGTATAGGTGATTTGAATAAACCAAATTGGCCGTAGTGTATGTGTATTAATGAGTGTGTATGGATGTTTCCCAGGACTGGGTTGCAGCTGGAAGGGCATCCGCTGTGTAAAACATATGTTGGATAAGTTGGCGGTTCATTCCACTGTGGTGACCCCTGATGAATAAAGGGACTAAGCCGAAGGTAAATGAATGAATGAATAAATTTGAGCTTGAGTGCTGCTTGGATCATTTATTGGTTCATATTCCTCATCAGTTCTCTTCCATCTTCTAAATTATAGTGACAAAAAGGTTTTAAATGTGGCTTCTTATGGTTGTTAAAATAAAACAACATAAAATCTTAATAAAATATGTGCATGTGGTGATATTTTTTGGTCGAAATTACATTCTTGCATATTTTCTAGTTACTTTAAAGTGAATTTTTCAGTGAATTTCCAGTTAATTCTCTGCGGAATAAATAAATGTGATTGCAGCAGTGATTGGTGATTATGTGGTTATGAGCCAATAATCAATCAGAGGCAGACATTTACTGTATGTGGC
Organism: Danio choprae; assembly: GCA_903798125.1. Classification (NCBI taxonomy): domain Eukaryota; kingdom Metazoa; phylum Chordata; class Actinopteri; order Cypriniformes; family Danionidae; genus Danio; species Danio choprae. The sequence goes on from CAIGQW010056782.1 coordinate 2,410,007, forward strand.
CCTGAACCACAAAAACAGTCATAAGTCTTAATTTTCTGAGACATCACCCAAAAGCTGAATCAATAATATTTCTTTTGATGTATATACTTCGTTAGGATATGACCATATTTGGCAGAGATACTATTTGAATGGATTCTGAAGATTAAAAAAAATACTGAGAAAATCACCTTTAAAGTTGACAACATGAACTTTATGTTGCCATGCACATTACTAATTAAAAATTATTATTTTTATATATTTACTGTAGGAAATGTACTAATTATTTTCATGAAACATGATCTTTACTTACTTAATTTTATTCAATTTATTTTTGACTATTGCAAAAAATATGTAGTGGACTAAGCTCTGTGAATGTTAAATGGCAAAATGACTATGAATGAATGAATGATTTTTTTTGCTCGCATACTAAAACACACCTGATATTTTAGTAAACGAGGACATGAACTTCAACCATTTCAACCAACACACAAACTTAGGATTTTCTCTACAACCTATTAAAATAAACACATTTTTGTTCATTCATTTAATCATAATCAACTGTTAAGTTTCATGATTTGATTAGTTTTTAATAGCTAAGATTGCCTTTTTTGTTGTCGTTTTAACATGGACTCTGCATGACCAGTTCACAGCTGTACTATGTGACCTACTGAACTGTACTGCATTGGAAAAGCCATACATTTAGAGATAGATGCAGTATGTGGTGCAATTGCTAAAATGCATTGCATTTAATGCCATGTGAACCAAGTGGAACAATTCATTAATTCATTAAAGGTCCAGTGAAGTGCTTTGAAATGTGCATAATTATTTGACGAACACGAAGAGAGGGTGGGACATAGTGTAGCCCCTCCCCTTTTTTGAAAACAGCCATTAGTGTTTTGTTTTATCACTGCTCTGCCAGTGAGAGTGGTTGAGCTCAAGCTCATTAAATATAAAGCGTCTGGAAGGGAGCAGGGCATGTCGCATAGAGAGCATTTGATTGGTCACGATTTGATGAGAAACTAAAGTATGAGGTGACGTGAAAAAAAGAAAAAGAAGCATTGATCCATTTTGGCCAGGGATGTCCAAACTCTGTCCTGGAGGGCTGGTGTCCTGCTGAGTTTAGCTCCAACTTGCTTCAACACACCCTGCCAGTAAATTTCTAGTATATCTAGTAAGAGCTTGATTAGCTGGTTCAGGTGTGTTTGATTTAGGGTTGGAGCTAAAATCTCCTGGACACCGGCCCTCCAGAGCCAAGTTTGGACACCCCTGATTTGGGAGGAAGCAACAAACTACAAGCCTTACATGTTTAATATCAGTTTTATATCTTCTAAACGCAAATTTTGGCACTGTTTTGAAGCACACTAGCTTATAGATATCCTAAACACTAACAATACTGACACTAACAACCAAAAAAAATGTAATGGGATCTTTAATTTCATAGGACCTTTAACAATCTGCTCTCTTATCATAAATCGAATGAAAAGGAATAAATCTGCCGGTGTTTTACTGCCTCTAGTGTTCATTTCAGCTGATTAGTATACATGAGGGCTGCATTTTTAGACTTCTGAAAAAAAATGTTGGTGGAGACACAATTTTCCACTGAGCCAGGATGAAAAAAAACTGCTTCTCTAAGTTTTTTTTTGGTAGCTTCGAGTTGATATAATGACTTTCAGAGATTTTCTTTTCTCAAATGAGCAGCAGACAAACATTCAAAGGTCAGACCATAGCACATTATGGTGGGCATCACAGTTTAAGTCTGTGTTTGGGTATGATGGCACTATAAACCTGCTCTGCGGGGTCAAGTACACCGAGCAGATTTTACACAAACACACGTGCTGTAAACTTAATCCTGACGCCATTTAAGCCTTTACGTCCCTGTTCCTCTAAAGGGAAACATCTGGTCACTTTGAGCTTCTGGGTCCGATCATAAATTCAGAGTGAAGTTTATGTTTGACTTCTCGGTCGGGATGGCCTTAGCACTGGATCGCAGGCTGGTGTACTCATTAAAACGGGACTGGAAGAAGATAAAGTTGGTCACGGTAACTTTCGCTGTTCTATTCCTAAAATGGAGACGGGGAGATGAACATGGCTCAGTCTTTGGAGAGGTCAGGGATAGTTTCATTGTGTGAGGTCTGGGGATATACAATAAAACTACAGGTGCGTGTGCGTGCGCGCGTGTGTGTGTGTGTGTGTCTTTTAGTGTTTTATGAAATCTGGGACATCTGGGGATTTAGATCAAACAAGGTGATGTTGTGGCTAAGTAGTGAGTAGTCATTTGGCAGACGCTTTCATCACGAAGAGATGTAAAGTTGAAGGACGGTCACCTTGGAGTAACCTGGAGTTAAAGGCAAACAGGGTGTCTGCTGGGTCTTAAAAAGTCTTAAGTTTCAAGAAACAAATTTTAGGCCTTAAAAAAGTTTTACATTTACTGAAGTATTGTGTTGTATGTCTTAAATCATTTTTAAAAGGTCTTACTTTTCCTTTGTCCATGTAGATGTAAAGCCAACACTCATCCAATCACCAACAATCCATCTCAATAAAAAATGTAACAAAAGTTTGATATGTTTATTATATTTACCAATATATATATATAATATATACAATAAAAATTGTATTTATAAAGGTGTTAAAAAGTCTTTAATTTAACTTGGTGAAATCTGCAGAAACCCTGGCATGGTTTGTTCAAAAAAGGAAATTCAGTCATCATTTAATCACTGTCATGTTATTCCACACCTGCTGAAAGAAAATACACTTTTAAAAGAAGTTTATTCATTCATTCATTTTCTTTTTGGCTTAGTCCCTTTATAAATTTGGGTTCGCCACAGTGAAATGAACCGCCAACTTCTTTCAGCTGCAACCCATTATTCACACACATACACTACGGACAATTTAGCTTACTCAATTCACCTATAGCGCATGTTTTTGGACTCCACACGTAAATGCCAACTGGCTTGAACCAGTGACCTTCTTGCTGTGAGGCGATCATGCTACCCACTGCGCCACCGTGACGCCTAAAAGAAGTTTATTCAGTCTAATAAGGATATAAAAAGCACTATCAACTTGACCCCCATGTACAATACACTCTTAAAGTTCCAAAAGGGCCAAAAGGAATTTTTTGACAGTGATGCCAGTCTGGATTACATTACACATTTGCAATGTTTTCTAAATGTTGGTTTAAAAAAAATAGGTACTGATATGTACCTTTAAACGGATGGTTCATCCAAAATTTTAAATTTTCTATTTATTCACTCACTATTTATTCACCCTCAAGTGGTTTCATACCTTGAGTTTCCTTTTTTCTGTTGAACATATTTTGAAAAAATGTGAATTAATTCAATTAATATTGAATAAATTAATAACCTGTTACATTTGATTCCATTGTAGGAAAACCAATACTATGATAGTCAATGGTTACCGGTTTCCAACATTTTCCAACAAAAAGATACTCAAACAGGTTTGTGACAAGTGAAGTAAATAATGACCGAATTTTCATTTTCTGGTGAACTATTCCTTTAACTTACACTAATATTTACTTTTAAGTTTCCCATATGGATCCTTTAGTTATTAATATGTTCCCTTTACATATAAAAGTGAACCTTTTTGAAAGTGTATTGCCCCAGTGACAGCTTTTGCATCTGTATCTTTAAGAGTAAATGTTAGGTGTGACTATAACTTCATATTTTCATCTTATGATAAGTCATTCTAAAATTATGAGGATGGTAGATCTACATGCAACCACAGTAGCCATTACTTTTAATTAAAGGCGATACATGTGTGCTATACAAGCATTAAAATGAACATTTCCTGTTAATTTACTCACCCACAGGTCATCCAAGATGTAGGTGACTTATTTATTTTCTTCAGTAGAACATTATAGAGTTTTTATTTTAATTTTTTTAGATAAATCCGTGATTCATATATAATGGCAGTGAATGGTGATGGGATTTTTAGATTAATAATAAACGCATACAAATAAGTCCAAATCAATAGTCACGGCTCCTACACTGAAACACTGATGTCATGTGGAGCAAAATGACCGGTCTGTGTAAGAAATTGAACATTATTTACAATATTATTAGCTTTAATCCACTGCCTAGTCAAACAGATAGGCACAAAAGTGTAGCCCAATTGTAGTTCAGTCGATTTTAATGACGAAAGTGCAAGGGCGTACTTGGATTAGAGGTCAGGTGACTCCGTTTGTTGATAGTTAGAATTGCGTCACCAGCCCTAACGCTTTCGTCATGTTTAATGTCTTACAAGAACCAATCGTTTCACTTCACAAGACCTAAGTGTTTCATCAGGAGCCATGGTTGACAAAGTTCCATGAATGACAACGATTATTCATAAAACCCCTGATGCAAGTCATATGATGTGATCAACAGGCCAATTTTAATTCATGTTAGACTTTAGTTTTAGACTTTGGTCTGTTGCTCATACCAAGAAATATATGGCAGAAGTTTAAGTAAACAATACTTTGTTTTGGTGTGCTTTCTCACAACACATCCCATAATGATAACAGTCAGCAGGAGAAGAGCAAGTGATCTTTTGTGGTTTTCCGGATGCATGTGACCACATATTCATTTACACTATGAAAGAAATCCAAGCAAAGGCGTTTTTGACTACCTCTGGAAGTGGTCAAAAGAGGACAATAGTGTTGTCCAGTATATATTTACATTGATGAAAATGCATCTTATTACCTGGTTAAAAAGCATTTTTGTTTAACGCATGTAGGGAAGCTTCTGTTTTTCCACTTTTAAAGCATTCCCGTGTATTTACCTTTTACTGGTAGGTCTACTGAATTATGTTTTCCGAAGGTTTAATAAACGAGGTTTAGTGTCAACATGTTTTTTTTTTTGTGTGAAGTGATTCACATATAAAAGCGCCTAATAGTGCAATGTGATAGCTCATTGCTTTTGTTTTATCTGTCTTCATGACGCTCTGCATGTTCAATCATGTCACTGTGTTTTGCTGAAGTTTATGAGGCTTGGGTAATTGTTGTAATGGGTTATAAGATCATACTTTGCTGATTTTATGAGTATTACAGCACAGAGACGCAAACAGATAAATCCTTTTTCTCATTTGTGTTAGTAGATCCACTACCGTTCAAGTGTTGGTGGGAACTAATAGAGATACTTTAAATATGGCTGCTGTCTTCAGTTGGAGGTTAATTGTAACTTGTTAGTCCAGAGTGTAAAGGAGTTGTTGACGTGACATTGCGTTTTCAATCACACGTGACAAAAATGAATATAATTAGTATTGGTTTTTTTTGTATATCTTTATTGTATTTTAGCTTTACACTCAGATAATACAAAAGTAAAAACAACAACAACAACAATCATCAGTATTTATGACCTCTCTTCTTATTATAATTAGTATTGTTATTAAAATTGCTGTGTTTTCATATGTTTTACATGTTTGAGTCAAATCTCAAACCGGTCCTATGGTGTGACTGTCTCAAGCATAGTTCAATAAATTACAGCATAATCTTAAAATCATTAATAAATACCTCAGGCCTAATTTAACAAATGGCTATTTTAGTAAATAAAATGTAATAGTTAAAATGTAGTAAGTATTATGTCTTTCTTTTTTTCATTCCTTTGAATTTTTATTCTTTGCTGTTTTTTATTTTCTTGTTTCTTTTATTCTTGTTTATGTAAAGCTTTGAATTACTATTGTGTATGAAATGTCCTATATAAATAAGCTTGCCTTGCCTAAATGACTGTCATTTCTTTTTCTTCTATAAATTTCTAAAAACATAGGAACTCATTTTATCACTGGCAACTATGTCCTCTGATGTGACACTATATGCTAATTTTAACTTAGTATTTACACAGAATCTTTAGTTAGTTAAAGGACCCCATTCAGGTCCTTCTGTTGTGCTCTAGTTTTTGAAAATGTCCAACAAATCCAACAAGTCATGGAGAAAAAAGTATTATTCATAGTTTATTATTAAATAATAGTGTTCATTTTTGCTAGTCACATCGTAGGACATTATTACGGTACAGTTCAGTTAAAAAAAAATAATAATAATAAAAATGGTGAAAGTATTGATAAAGTTAGTTACCCCTTACATTTATAAGACTTCAAACTACATAAATATACCTATTTTTTATAAGTTTATTTTAAAAAAGCATTATGTACTGGCTATTTTGTCAACTACCCATATACAGTACATTAACATTTTAGTTTCAGTATATTAATTGTTACATAAAGAATCAAATAGCCCCGGGTGATGGTACCATTTTATGCTGTTTTCTTCTGAAAATGTGCATAGCTGTGCTGGGATGCAACTCAACACAAAACAGCGAGCTTAAAACTGATTCCTTGTGTCTTTTTTTTTATTTGTAGCTTTGATGTCACCTCTTCTCATTTCCTCTCTTTTGTTTTGTTTTTCTTGGACAGGGGGTCATAGCTCAAGCAAGACACATTTGACTGGTGGGCCTCTGGCCATGATGGCCCCACGTAAGCGAGGAGGTCGGGGCCTGTCATTCCTCTGCTGCTGTCTAAAAGGGAGCGATCATCCTGAAATCACCTACAGCCTCCGTCATGGCAGCAACTTTACACTGCAAGCCATGGAGCCCACCCTGCCAATGCCCCCCACTGAGGAGCTGGATGCTATGTTCACTGAACTGGTGGTACGTGTATTGTGACTCCCATATGCTTTCATTGGTTTTCTTTCTTTTGTTTTACTTATTTTTCTATTATCTGAACTGGATAGGTGGTTGGATGGGTGGGAATAGTTGAATAGAAGTATGGGAATAGTTGAATAGGAAGATGGATGATTGGATGGGTAGATGAATAGCTGGGTGGATGGATGGAAAGATAGTAAATTTGGTGAATTGGATAGATGTATGAATAGATGGATGGGTAGACAAACAAATTATTGAAATATGGATAGATGAATGGGTGGATAGATGGAATAAGTTGATGGATAGAAAGACTATCCATAGAAAGATGGATAGTTCTGGTGAATTGGATGGATGAATGCATAAATACATGGATAGATGGATGGATAGATGGATATATAATTTAATAGATTGGGTTGATGGATGGATGGAAAGTTGGTAAATAGGAAAATAAATACGTAGATTGGATGGATGAATGGATGGATAGGTAGATGAATGGATGAACAGATGATTTATATATGGATGCTATATAATAATAGATTGGATGGATGGATGAAAAGATGGTAGATAAGAAAATAGATGGGTAGATTGGATGTATGAACAAATAGATTGGTAGACGAGATGGGTGGATGGAAAGATGATGGAGAGGTGAGTGAAGGGAATGGTAAATGGATGGATAGAATGGGTAGATGGCTGGATGAAAAGATGACTGAGTGAATGGAAGGATAAATGTACAGATGGGTGGATACATGGATAGATGGGTGGATGTGTAGGTGGACGGAGCATTCAGTGTTTCTTTTGGTTTATCTTTTTTTTCTTTTCTTTTTTTAAGGCTTTATTGGTCCCTGATGTTGTCGATCTTTGGACATGAGGCAACTTGTGGTTTTGTCAAACATTATATTGGGAGACATGTTAAAGATAATTTATTAAAACAGAGGGAAACTTGTTTTTATATCCCATGATGAGTTTTTGTGAAGACAGAAAATGGCTTCTAAATATGTAAATATTAATTTTAATAAATATGCAAACCATGTGATCAGATATTACAAATCAAGCATAATGGAGTGTTAGATGCATACATAGATGGAGGGATTTACTAATGGGTGGATATAGATGGATGGATGGATTGATAGATACACCACCAATGGTAGTCTATTTTTTGTTAAATATTTTAGCCAGATTTCTCTTGTTGTTTGATACTGTAGATCTTTAAACAAGAGCCACTTTAAAAGTCAAGTTTGACCTATGGTTTTGTCAAACATTATATTGGCAGGCATTTTAAGGATAACTTATTAAAACAGAGAGAACCTTGTCTTTGTATCCCATGATGAGAACATGCAGATGAACAGAGTTCATAAGCACGCAAGCCCACATGGCCAAAAATCACAAACAGAGCCTGTTAAGTGGGTTCATTCACAATAATCCCATCTGAATAGTTAAAGAAAAAATGCCTGTTCTTCAGTTAAACACTGCTTTGCTCTACCATTCCTCCATTTGTGGAGTGAATCAGAGCTTGTCTTGGATTCCATAATATGGGGAATCCGAGCATTCCCTGCTAATGGTCCAGTAAAAAGTATGTTAGACAATGCATGTCCGCTCATTAGCTCTGCAGACTCAATCAAGTTGGCGAAGGTCTGTATGCCTCATGCCCACCAGCGCATGACCAGCAGGCATCTGGCACAGATGGGCTCATGGATGACTTGTATGCACCAGACTCCGTCTCTTACCCAGCCTGTCCCCTGCTGAGACTTTAAGAATTCACAGTGAGCCACGACTCAGTCCTCAGTCAGTGTCCTGTTAACTTGATTTAACAGGGAAATGTTTCTAGCAGGCTTGTGATTTCGTCCATTTAGGGTTGGAAAGCAGTCCATTTAATAAAGTCAGTGCTGAACTATAATATCCTACATTTTTGGATGAAGATAGGTCTCTTACCACTAGAACTACAGAGGCAGTCATTTCTACATTTTGTAATTTAATAACTTTGTTCAAATAAAACCCATATAACTATAATACTTTGTCATTTCCAAGATGGATGTATATGTCCTTCTAGCATTGTTATTTTATTACAATTACAAAACCGTTTTGAATTCTGAGTATTTTTACCTTAAATTAGCATGACGGTTTAATTGAACTCATGTATTTGAGTACTTATATTCTTTTTTTTCTGCCTTTTGAATATCTGTGCCTGTGTTGCCTAGCAGCTTCCTGCTTACAAAAACATAACTTTTTGATAGCAAAAATATAACTCTTTACACAGCTGATGCCCTTGCAGCCGCAACCCAGTACTGGGAAACACCCGTACATTCCCTCATTCGCACACACTCATACACTACGGCTAATTTAGTTAATCCAATTCACTTGTAGTGCATGTCTTTGGGCTGTGGGGGAAACCAGAGAAAACCCATGCGATCACGGGGAGAACATGCAAACTCCACACAGAAATGCCAACTGGTCAAGCTGGGACTTGAACCAGTGACCTTCTTGCTGTGAGGCGACAGTGCTAACCACCGAGCCACTGTGTTGCCGGTAAATATTAAATATCATGTAAATATGAAAATATATTTATATGTCTTAAATGAGAACTTGTCAGAATGACCACTATGGAAATTTGTATACAGTAATTGTATAGTTGTATAATTCTAGTAGTTCCGGTGTTAAAAAGATAAAAATCAGCTGTTTGTTAACTCATCCGCAGGCCATACAATGTGTAAGTGACTTATTTATTTTTCTTCTGTAGGACAATAAAATTTGCGCATGCTGTCAAATAGTGCATGCCTAAAAAGGTTGAACTGTGCACATGCAATAACGTACATTTTAATTACATTAACATTAATCAAGTTTTGATTTGCAAACTTCTGGTAACTTTTCTTCTTCAAAGGTAATTGTGTGTGCATCAATGTACAGCTGGTTGTGTAATCAGCTGTGAATCTCCAGTAGCTGCTTTCAGATGGCGCATCATTTACTACACAGAGCCATAGTTCACTGGAAAGCTATTCGTTCATCATAATCACAGATGATTTAATTGCCAATTATGAAATCAAAGATAATCATTCTGCGGTAATAACAACAGTTTGAGTAGGTTCTTATTGAGCTATGACTCTGTGTTGCTGTTGCATCTGAAAGCAGATGAAAATACCGCATTCAATAGCATGTTTTTACTCCAAACGTCAGTCTATGGTTTGAAATAATGAATCTTTCTGTGACATGATAGACGTGTGATTATTAGTCACGTTCAATCAATGAAAACGGTTAACTTCTCTTCATACAGCAATAGCTTGCCTTTCCGGGTTTATTCATGGGTATTTAGAGTTTCCATGCATGACAGCGCCCTCTGGTCTTTGGATGTTATTTACTATTGATCACACAACCCTGCATCCCTGACAAGATGTGCAGGACAATTGCAGCTTATGATTAATCACAATGGGCTATATGCATGGCAAGTGTTTTTCACCCACAGATAAACTTCCAGTGAAAGGTTGATGTGACTTTTTGTTTTTTAATGTATTGAGGTTTCCTTTACAGCAAAGTTAAAAATATAGTCTTTCAAATAGAGCCAAATATTCATTTCGTTATTTGAGCACAAAATGAGATGAATGGCCATTTAAACGCAACGTCATCGGGAGCAGCAGACGAGTGCAGAAAATCCAAAGAAAATCATTTTCCATATTTTAAAAACATGACATGGAATAATAGAATTTAATGCAGTGCTTCTTGTCTGGCATGAAACCTACTTTATATCTATATGCATCTCAATCAGGCAGTTAGGATGACATAGATTTTAAGCCAGATCTTAAACACAGTGAGTTTATAATGGCGTAACATCACCAGAAGCGCCTTAGCTGTCTTATTCAAAATTAAGTCAATAATACCCCATTACGATTTCATTTCAATTGATCATGCAGCCCTAAGTCAAAATAACAAAAACGGTATCATGTTTTCAGGCATCTTTCAATTACTTTTTGACAACACAATACCAATGTTTTAATTTCAAAATCGAGATCAATTTTTGTTTTCAATTATGGCAAGTTAAAACTTTTTTTTTTTCTATGACCAATTGCCATATCCTTAAAGAAGTAGCCAAAAAAAGCTCTGAATGACAGTATTTTTGTTTGAATATTTGGCTCAAACCAATACTGATACTCTATACATCCAGAGCATTTTCAGGTAATCTCCTTCAGTTTCCATAGCAGTATATACTAGTGTTGTCACGATACTGGAATTCAATACCAATCGATACTGAAATTTTTAAAAACATCTATTTCTCACTAACATTTGAGCACTGTTGAGTGCGTTCTTAAACAGTGCTGACTTGCCATTGTTTTCATGTGCACAACAGGAATGATTGTGATTGGCCGTGAAGGTCATCAGTTCACCGAAACTCACCGGTGTTTACTGAGTCTAACAGCAGATACAGATACAGATACTGGAGCGTTTTAAAGTCGTGAAGATCAGCTGATCTGTTTTATAAGTTGACATAAGAGCAATCCGCTGATGAATCGACTGATCTTCACTGCTGTAAAACACTCCAGTGTATCTATATCTAGCGGGAAATGGAAGTTATCGTGACAACACCAATATATACAGTATGTCATTTTAGAGGATTTAGAGTACACTGCTTGAAGGTGTCATCACTTGTCACATCTTCCCTAGTTAGGTTTAGTGTATGGAAGCTACTTCTATCTAAATGGCTTTTAGTCCAAGTGAAGCCTAGCAGAAGAAAATCCTGGTTCAGGTTGATCCCACAGAGACCTAAAGAGAGAGAACGTACTGTATGAGCGGCGGATCTGGAGAAGATCAGATTGTGACCTGCCTGCCTCCGCAATAGATGTGGTGTCTGGATGTGATGTTCTCGCTCTGGAATCTCTGCTCAAATATACATCAGTACTTACGAGTTGGATTATACGATTTCCCTGTATTTTTCATTCTTTTTATCCTCATTATTTCCTTATGCAGCCTGTTAAAGTGGTCCCGGGACCTGTGTGTGTGCGTGTGCGTGTGTGTGTGTATCTCACATGATGTTAATTATCTTGTGCCCGAACATCTGGACTGAATAGGACCAGCTCGCTGCAGAAGTGCATCATGGGAATGCGCGGAGGTCACAGGAGTGTGCAGGCATTAATTGATGGTTTACATGACTAAATCTTTTCTTGCCACAAGGAAACAAGGGCTCTCTCTCACACACGGAATTGTGGGAAATTAACCTCCTCTTGAGGGTCAGCGATATCCAGAGGCTGATGTCAGACTCTCAGTCATGTTGGTTTTGTCAGGCCTCGTGGCTGGGTGTGTGTGTGTGTCACTGCCAAACCACATATTGGATATGCTATATATATGCTGTGTGCGTGTGTGTGTGTGTGTGTGTGTGTGTGTGTGTGTGTGTGTGTGTGTGTGTGTGTGTGTTTGTGTGTGCGCACATACTTAAAACATGGAACAATTATTTTATGACATTTTAGAGATCCAAATTGCAAGTTAATTGTAATTTAGATCTTTTCCACTGGTCTTCACACAAGGTTTACCCATTTCACAGCAATAGCTTTACTTATTAATACATTATCAATTTTATAACATTTAGCATCATCACTCATTATTTTCTGCCATATTATAAGTACAGGAAAAGTTGAAAATACCTATTACTATTTTAGGCAGCACATCATTGTCTTCCATATTTATTTTGAAACGTTTAAAATAGACTGTATTTTATTGTTTAAAATGCCTTATGTTTATAATATCACATTTATAAATGTATACATGCTTACATTAAAAGTTATGTTTGTAGTTTATTTATTATTCATTAAATTATTTATACATTTGTCTGCATACAACATATTTTTTATGCAATTAATTTACTTTGTAAGGGATTTATTTAATGTCTATTTCTTTATTTACCAAAATATAGTATATTTTTACTTTTTGTTTTAATTTCATTTTGTTTAATTTAGTTTTTTATACATATTATATTTTTTATTTAATTTTAATTACATTTTAAATTAATATGTTATTAAATATGTTTTATACATTTTCTTATACAAAACACATTTTTTATGCAATGCATGTACTTTGTAAGGTATATATATATTTAATGTCTATGTATTTATTTACCAAAATATAGTATATTTTTATTTTAATTGGTTTATTTTTAATTGGTAATTTGTTTTGCTTTGCTTTGCTTTGCTTTGCTTTGCTTTTATTTTAATTTAATTAATTAAATAAATTTTTAATTAAATTAATTAAAATTATTTTTTTATTTAATTTTAATTTAGTTTTAATTTAATTTTAATTATTTAACCTAATATTATTTTATTAAATATGTTTCATACATTTTCCTACACAAAACACATTTTTTATGCAATGCATGTACTTTGTAAGGTATTTATTTAATGTCTATTTGTATGTTTCATTCATTTATTCATTTTCTTTTCGGCTTAGTCCCTTTATTAATCTGGAGTTGCCACAGCGGAATGAACCGCCAACTTATCCAGCATATGTTTTATGCAGCGGATGCCCTTCCAGCTGCAACCCATCACTGGGAAACATCCATACACACTCATTCACACACATACACTACGGACAATTTAGCTTACCCAATTCACCTGTACTGCATGTCTTTGGACTTGTGGGGGAAACCGGAGCACCCGGAGGAAACCCACGCAAACACGGGGAGAACATGCAAATATTTGTATATTTACCAAAATATAATATATTTTTATGTAATTTTATTATTTTCAATTCATTTTAATTTAAACCATTTAAAGCATACATTATCTTGAAACCTCACTTTTTGTCTCTTTCTCCAACAGGATGAGCTGGATCTCACAGAGAAACATAGAGCGGCCATGTTTGCCCTTCCTGCCGAGAAGAAATGGCAAATCTACTGTAGCAAGAAAAAGGTAAGACATCAGCAATAAACTTTTTTTTTTAACAAGACCACGTCAAAAAGCATTACCTGACTTTAACCATTCCCAAAACAGCTCTGTTTCTAGTGGAGTCTGCAGTCTGAAACTGAGCAGCTAAATGTAAATGAATGAATATTTCTTAGTCTTACTGTACACCCAAAAAGGATACAATGTAAACGGTGCCGATGGAGCACATGCTTGGCTCCGGGACAATGAAGTGGTGTTGAGTGCGAGGGTTTATTTTCACAGTACGTGTGATTTGGGTCTGAGGAGTGAGAGGTAACAGAACCCAGGCTGTCCTGTCACACTCTGTAGAGCCACGTTTATTGAAGGCGTTTTTTACGCCAGGGGAATAAAGAGCATGAGAGAAGCAGAGATCATGAGCTGTTACCTGGTCACTTCACACCGGGGGTTCAGTCTTCAGCTGCTGACCTGCTGTCCTCTAAAACACTTATATTATATTCACATATAAAAAAGCAAACATTTATGGCTGTGACGGATCAAAGCTTTGTAAGCTAATACACTGGTGGAGATGAAATTTCAGGGTTTTTATTTTATTTTTATTTTATGGGTTATGTCTGTTAGCTCTCAAGGGACTATTGACCTAAAAATGGAAAATATAATAAAATCGCATTGAATGAACACAGTTTAGGCATTGACTTTATTTGAATGCTAATTTGGAATATTAATTTACTTATACTCTAAATAAAGCATTGTTTGCCGTTTTTTTTTTTTTTTTTTTTAAACATATGTTGCTTTATGAAAAGTTGACACGTTGAAAGGAACGAAGAGAAAAATTAAAAGGGTTTACCAAAGGTTACATTGTTATTGATTACAAACAAAGAACTATCATATAAACACAATAATTTTGATGAACTTGTAATAACACATGCCCAAAAGAAAAGAAAATCCTAAAAATGTAAAACGCTAAATAATTATAAAGCCTTACTTACCTACTTACTTGTTTACCCACTTACTTACCTACCTACCTACTTGCTAGGCAAGCAAGGTGATGGATGAATAGATAAACAGGTTGATGAATGGTAGATAGACAGATGCATGGATAGATGGAGAGAGAGATAGATGGATGGATGGATAGATAGACGAATGCATGGATAGATGGAGAGAGAGATAGATGGATGGATGGATAGATAGACGGATGCACGGATAGATGGAGAGAGAGACAAATGGATAGATTGTTTGATGGATGAGCAGATGGATGAATGGATGGATGAGTATAGAGATGGATGGATGGATGATAGACTGATGGATGGATGGATAGATGGGGAGAGAGAGACAGATGCACGGATGCATGGATGGAGAGAGAAACAGATGGATGGGTGGATGGATGGAGAGAGATAGAGACAGATGGATGGATGGATTGAGATAAATAGAGACAGATGGATGGATGGATGGAGAGGGAGGGATGGATGGAGAAAAAAAATGATGGATGGATGAATGAATGAAGAGAGAAAGAGAAAGACGGATAAACGTATGGATGGATATAGAGAGAGACGGATGGATGAATGGATATAGAGAGAGATGGATGGATGTATGGATGGAGTGAGATGGATGGCGAGAGATGGATGGATGGAGAGAAAGACTAATGGATGGATGGAAAGAGACAGATAGACAAATGGATGGAGAGAGAGAGATGGATGTATGGATGGATGGATGGAGAAACACGGATGGACGAATAGATGGAGAGAGA
>CAIGQW010056782.1:2442624-2453824 GCA_903798125.1 Danio choprae
TTGTGAATATAAACTGTAAAGAATTGATTCTGACCAGATGAAAGGAGTTTTAGCTCTTATAACTGATCTATGTACTTTTACACTTTTGTGTCAGTCTATGGTCTTCATTGACTTTCTGTAAATGTATACCTTGTACTCCTTGTAAAATGATACTTCTGCTTATGCTATATATATATATATATATATATATATATAAGTAAATAGTCTTTTTTTTTATTCAAAGAAATGTTAGACGGTTTAAACTTTATATGTCAATTTCTAAAAATGCGTTGATTAGATTCATCTAAAATAGCATATATAAATATGGTAATCAGTACGTAAACATCAGCGCAATCATCAGATTGTTGCCATTTGTGGCATAGCTTAAAACACAATGAACCAAATGACTTACTTCAGTTTATTAGCGAGCATTTCAAGACGTCTCTGTATGTAATTAGCCCAGTCGGTTATGAGGCATGCAGTTGGTTTTGCGTGCATCTGGAGTTTATGCAACAGATTTCCACCAAAAAACAAATATCCCCCCTGTTCTTGCATAGATTTTCCTTCACTCCTTTCACCCTCTTCTTCTTTTAAATTAAAGCCAACGTGGCATCGTCTAAACACGCCATTTCTTGCTGTCTGTTCCCCAGCTGCTGCTAAACATGCCTGTTTTTGTGGATGTCTGGTGTGTGTATGTGTCATGAGCTTGTTGTCCTGTGTTTGAAAAATGATTCTGTTTGGGTTTGGAATATTTAAGACAGCAGGTGTCTTGTGTTGTTTTCATATTTGCTGTGTTTTCCAAATCTGCATTTGATTGTTTCTTATGACTGTGGTTCTGTCTGTATATTATGATGTTCTGGTGTTCACTTGATATTTGCTAAATGCTTTAGTGCTGAAATGGGGTGACTCTTTAAAACACTAGTTCTCACCTATAGTTTGGGGAAAGGCTGCAAAAGTGAACAATTTGAGTTCATCTAAATGCAGGATAATAGTTTTATTCAAGTTATTACTCAAAGTTTTGTGTTATTCATTATTTATGAAATTGGAGCTACAGCGGTTTCCCGTTACCACAACTTCTATTTGTTAGATTAATAATGTACATCTGTTTTCCAAACCTTTTCGATGGAAACATGGCAAATGTTGATAGCAGAAGTCTTAAAAAAATACTTTATGTTAAATAAATGAGGTATCTTTGTGGAGGTAATATGGAGAAACGGTTAATACGGCTATGGAAACAATAAGGAGACCACTTGAAAATTCTTATTAATATTCTTAGTTGCAATTTATAGATATGTGTTTGAGTAAAACATCATTTGAGTTGTATTCTGTAAACTACTAATAGGATTTCTTGCCAATTAAAAATAAAGATGTTGTCATTTATTTATAGCATGCTTTTTTTAGACAACACAATAACAAAGTTTTAATTTCATGACATTTTCTGAGAATTTACGAAAATGCTTTGAATAATAATAATAATTTGAAAAATAATAATTTTATTCAAATAAATAAATGTAAAATAAATATTAAGATCTTAATATAATATCAAACAAATATAAAAATATATATAAAAATATATATTGTTTTTACTCCAACCCTAATAAATCTAGAAAATCCAGAGAAACTAAGAATGTTCATGCGGTCCCTTAATTTTCTTTCGATAGCTGTATATTTCTGACACTGTAAAAACTTAAAGCTGATTAGCAAATTTGTTTTTCACCTCGTAACTGACAGGAACCATACACTAACTTTTTAGACAATTTCAGAAGTTCAAGTTTATATTAGACTATATTGTAGTTAATTAACATTATAAATCTAATGAAAAATATTTATCGAAACAAAGTAAACATTACCTCAAAAGGAAAACTGCTTGCATTTCAAGTTCATTTATTTATAAAGCACATTTAAAAACAGCCACAAGACTGACCAAAGTGCTGTACATAAGACAGATTATATATATAAATATATATAAAGAAACAGATTATAAAAACATAAAAATAAAGCAAGAGAAACGACTGAACAAATTTAAAAATGAAGCAGTAGAAAAGACTGTTAAAATAATATTAAAAGGCCAAGCTGAACAGGTAAGTTTTTAGGAGTGATTTAAAAACAGATAGTGATTTGAGAACTTCAGCAACTATGAAATCAACATTAGCCTTCTGTCTCATAGTATTTGTGGTCTTTCTCTCACATGATATATTGATGCTGACCTTCTCTGCATTCATCTTTCCGCAGAAAGAGTCCGAGGACGACACTGTCACTTCTAAAAAGGTCAAAGAACTGTCTGTCATCGATGGACGACGTGCGCAAAACTGCAACATCCTTCTCTCAAAGTGAGTCTGTAGCTTAAAAAAACCCTCCAAGACTGCATCTTTGAGCGTTTAAGGTTCATGCACAGTAATAAAGCTTCCTGCATGACTCACTGTAGAGCCATTCTTTGTTTACTTCAGCCATTTTGTTGACGGTTGGTGATGTGTTTAAAACACTATTGCAGCCAAGCGTTTTATTCATAAGATGATCCTGGCCTGGATTTCTTTCCTGTTGCGTCACAAGTCACCATAGCAGCGGTGATAAACAGAGACGTCTGTGATCTTTCCCATAAGCTCACTTCTTCTGTTTGAATGAACTATAAAGCTGCAAGTAAATCTAACATCTATTAAAACTAAAGCCTTTAATTCAGGCATTTTAGATATTTAATGCGTTGAGAATTATTTTTCACTGTTATTTCAGAACATGTTGCAAAGTTTGGTGGAAAAAACAACAACAAAAACAAACTGGAACTGAAATAGATTGTATATTATTATTATTATTATTATTATTATTATTATATTAGAGATGTATTGTTTATTTTATAATATATATTTTTTAGTTTATTTTATTACATATTTTTGTAGTTTTATTTTTATTATATAAACTTAGTCATGTAAATGTCATAGCTAGTTTAATCTTTTCGTTTTCACTCTTTTATTTTAAGTCTATCTTCATAAATTGTATATGTTTTATTGTATACCATATTATATATAGTCATAACTGTCATAACACCCCATAATCATAAGAGAAATCTTTAGGAGATCCATTGAAATTTCTTTTTTTGTGTGTCTGTTTTATATATATATATTATAATAAAAATCAAAGTAAAAAAAACAGCACAACTGTTCAGTTTAAACCAATCAAAAAGTATTATTAGTTTAACAGTAGAAGTTCATTAAGACCAAATGTAAAACACTCAACAAAAAAAATGTGTTCATATCAGGATTGTTTTTATTTTACATGTACTTTTTATTCAGCCTATTTTCCTATTTTTTCTCATTTCAAAATAAAGGTCAAACCTATGCAATAACGTTTGTTAAATGAATAAAAACGCACATTTGATCTCTTATATATTTAATTCAAGTGTAGAAACTATTTTTAACTGTCACCGAAACGAATGCCAAAATTTATGCATAAACAAAACAAAATTGCTGCATAACAAAATTTAAACTCCAAAATTTCACAAATGATGTTTAACAGAGGAGGGAATTTTTCACAGTATTTCCTATAATATTTTTTTCTTCTGGAGAAAGTCTATTTGTATTGTTTCAGCTGAAATAAAAGCAGTTTTTTTAAAAAACATTTTAAGGTCAATATTATTAGCCCCCTTAAGCAATATTTTTATTCGATTGTCTACAGAACAAACCATCATTATACAATGACTTGCCTAATTCTAACTTGCCTAATTAGCCTAGTTAAACCTTTAAATGTCACATTAAGCTGAATACTAGTGTCTTGAAAAATATCTAGTAAAATATTATGTACTGTCATCATTCATTCATTCATTCATTCATTTTCTTTTCGGCTTAGTCCCTTTATTATTCTGGGGTCGCCACAGCGGAATGAACCGCCAACTTATCCAGCATATGTTTTACACAACGGATGCCCTTCCAGCTGCAACCCATCACTGGGAAACATCCACACACACTCATTCACACACATACACTGGGGACAATTTAGCTTACCCAATTCACCTATACCGCATGTCTTTGGACTTGTGAGGGAAGTCCAACACGGGGAGAACATCCAAACTCCACACAGAAATGCCAACTGACCCAGCCGATGCTCGAACCAGTAGCCTTCTTGCTGTGAGGCGATTGTGGTACCCACTGCGCCACCGTGCGGCCCTGTACTGTCATCATGGCAAAGATAAAAGAAATCAGTTATTAGAAACTAGTTATTAAAACTATTATATTTAGAATTTTTTTGCAAAAAATCTTCTCTCTGTTAAACAGAAATTGGGGAACAAGATATACAGGGGGACTAATAATTCAGGAGGGATAATAATTGTATTTCCACGTTTTTTTTGTTACTATAATTTAATGTATGAATTTGTTGTAAAAGATGGGAACACATGGACAAATATATGTATTTTTCTTTGTAAGATTGACTGAAATCTTCCACCTGCAGGTTAAAACTGTCCAATGAGGAGATCAAGAGAGCCATGCTGACCATGGATGAGCAGGAGGATCTGCCCAAAGACATGCTGGAGCAGGTGAGACTTGTAACACTTTCACAAAACGCGCTCAATCACTGACAAATACACTCATTCTGTCCAACAACAAACCTGTTGGGCTGCGCCGGATTGACGTCAGACATTTCTGAACTGCCATGAACTGATGCTGCATCTACACAGCCAGCAGGTGGAATTACTCAATTCAATCATTCTGATTGATGGTGAGATCTGATGTGGTTTGAACAATGTAAAACGCACTGTAAAAAGTCCTCTGCGTGTTGCTGAATTAAATCTGTTTGCATGGAAACTGAGATCAGATTAAATTAGCAGATTAAAATGCCGTTTTTTTGAAGTTTAATTAAAACCAGATCAAGCTATTTTGGTAATTAAATGCAGCTTTGTGTTTCACAATGTTTCACTTTGACAGTAAAATCCCTCTGATAAGAGCAGCAAGAAAGTGGTTGTAACAGCCCCATCAGCCCCCCCCCCCCCCCCCCCCCCAAAAAAAAGCACTCTTGGGTTTTATAGTTCACGTTTTATAGTTAAACTGAGAGGTATTAAGTTATAGCATTTTACGTTTTACAACAACCCACACAACATATATAATCAAATCTAGCCCCAACAAGACAATCCCCAAATAAAACAATCTACATCTGACTATAAAAATACTACTAATAATAAATAAAATAAATACAAATACAGAAAAAACAAATAATAACAAGCAAAATAATAAATAATAACACATATACATTCACTCAATCCACATCTAAGGGTTTTAAATCATTAAAGAATTAAGAAGCATCTTAAGCTAAGGCACAAAATGGTCGAAACTCTGTTAGTGGTTTAAAAGTTTAACAATGAGTTAAAAGTCATTTAGTAACAGAATCAAATATTCCCCATCACACGTAAGCCTTTTACATTATTTCACAATAATAATAGATTTGGTTTACTGTAAATTATTCATTGCTTTTATGTTATTCGGTTTAAGAAAAATGAATGGAAGATGATTTAAATGTATGCAAAATTCTGTTTAATGCAGGGTTATTATAGTTAACTAAAACCATTGAAACAAGCATTAACTAAACTTAAAGGGGAAATTCTGTTATTTCAATAATTTTTGTTGGAATAAAATAAACACTAGCTAAAATACAACTGTTCCCATCAAATATTGTCCCTTTGTACAAAATTGCATAGACTTGTTAAAAATAGCAATAATAATAATAGTAATGGCATAAACACACAACAAAGTTACTAAAAGTAACAAAAATTCAAATGAAAATGGAAAAATTAAAGTACAAACGAATTCAAACTATTAAACTAAACTAATAAACTATTAATAATGACTATAGTTCATCAGTTCAACTAAAACTATATGGGTTTGATGGGACACATTCTATTAAAAGTGCATAACATGGCCTTAATATACTCATTGGGAGCTCTCTCTCTTTATTTTTATGCCAAGTGCAGATGTCATTGTTTATACAGAGACAGATTTATTTATTTTTTTAAACCCACTTCAACAAACCTAAATACACTGCCTAATATAAATATTGACAGTAACAATAATTAAAATAGTTTGGCCACAGAAAAATAATTAAATAATAGTATAGTATATTTAATAGAATAGTATAATTAATAAAAAAAATAATAATAGTAATAATAAAAACAAAACAGCAAAATTGCATAAATTAAAATGGTAAAAAAGCATCTTTGAAAAAATGTTAAAGGCATAATTTATCTTTACATAATAAATAATATTTGCATTTTCAGGCCGCTTTTACAATGCAAAGTTTCTAGGTAAAACGACGTCTTTCAGAATGTCCGCTTGGCTGGATTTAGCCATTTAAGTGCTTTCTCTGTTTCCCTGCAGCTGTTGAAGTTTGTGCCAGAAAAAAGTGACGTGGACCTTCTGGAGGAGCACAAACACGAGCTGGAGCGAATGGCGAAGGCAGACCGCTTCCTCTTTGAGATGAGCAGGTAACTTTCTCTTTAGACCAGTAAAAAATAAGAAGAAGAATAAATAAACCGAGATAATGGACGTCAGTCTGGTCAGAGCAGTCAACTCTCTGTATCTTCTAAACGGCTCTTCTTCACAGCAGGTTTTGTGGATGTAGAGGTCAGTGTGTGGAAATAAATTGTAGGATTATGCTCTTATCTTATCTGTGTAGACTGTGTAGACTCGGGTTTTAATAATCTTTGACTTCAGTTTGGCTGTAACAGGGCTGGAAACATGTCGTCATTTTCTGACCTTCATCGCGTGGTTCTTAACGTCATTCATCTTTCAGCCAACAAACTTATAAATGTAAAGCCATGAAGAACGGGCGGCTCCGTTAATTAATAAAAAATAAACAAGTTGCAGGTGTTAGCGGATTGTATGTTTATTATTATTTTAATATGGGAAACAAGACCCGCTTCTCACGAACAGATTCAACAGAACAGTGAAAAAAAACAAAACGCATTTGTCTGTAAATGTTTCAGATGTGTTGTAGCAAAGCATTATGGGTGCACCTCATGTTAGTATTATTGTTAGTTGTTTAAAGGGGTAGTTCACCCAAAAATAAAAAATAATCCTCATAATTTACTCAATAATTTACTCAATTAGTCATTCATTCATTCATTCATTCATTCATTCATTCATTCATTTTCTTTTTGGCTTAGTCCCTTTATTAATCTGGGGTCGCCACAGCGGAATGAACTTCCAACTTATCCAGCATATGTTTTACGCAGCGGATGCCCTTCCAGCTGCAACCCATCACTGGGAAACATCCATACACACTCATTCACACACATACACTACGGACAATTTTAGCTTACCCAATTCACCTGTATCGCATGTCTTTGGACTTGTGGGGGAAACCGGAGCACCCAGAGGAAACCCACACCAACACGGGGAGAACATGCAAACTCCACACAGAAATGCCAACTGACCCAGCCGAGGCTAGAACCAGCGACCTTCTTGCTGTTAGGCAATTGTGGTTCTAAACTTTTATGAATTAATTTTTTCTGTTGAACACAAAGGAAGATATTTTGAAGAATGTTGTAAACCAGCAGACATTATAGTAAGAACTATTCAGAAAAAAGAATTCTATGAAAGTTAATGGCTGTTTTTCACCCCAAACTTCTTGCTTTGTGTTCAACAGAAGAAAGAAACTCAAAACTGGCTTAGAACAAGTAAATAATGAGAGAATTTTCATTTTAAAAATATATTTTTGCATTTAAGTAATGTTTACTATAGTAAAATGCTTTTTTATGAATTTTACTTACTATTTACTTGCTACTTAAAAATGCTTACTGTAGTAAAATAATATATATACTTTTTAAGAATAAAGCTTAAAAAAACTAAATTAGGGGCGACACGGTGGCTCAGTGGTTAGCACTGTTGTCTCACAGCAAGAAGGTCGCTGGTTCGAGTCCCGGCTGGGCCAGTTAGCATTTCTGTGTGGAGTCCTCGTGTTGGTGTGGGTTTCCTCCGGGTGCTCCGGTTTCCCCCACAGTCCAAAGACATGCGGTACAGGTGAATTAAATAAACTAAATTGGCTGTAGTTTATGTGTGTGATTGAGTGTTTATGGATGTTTCCCAGTACTGGGTTGCAGCTGGAAGGGCATCCGCTGTGTAAAACATATGCTGGATAAGTTGGCGGTTCATTCTGCTGTGGCGATCCCTGATTAATAAGGGAACTAAGCTGAAGGAAAATGAATGAATGAAAACTAAATTATGAAAAAACAAAATGGCTGTAGTGTACATTAACACAGCTTTCATTTATTTCTGTACATTTGAATGTGTCCTGTTTATTTTGTTTCTGTTTTTACATCTGAAAATAGAAATAATCAAGATGACAGTTGATATATTGTAATTGATTCATCATTGTCATCAAAGTTAATTTCAATCGTATAATGAGAAACCCTAAGATTTAAAGATTATACATTTTCCAGATGTGTCTTGTAGTGTACATGAGATATAATGTCATTTATGGCATTTCATTTGATAATGTTTTCCTTTTAAATCCTCCACAGAATCAACCACTACCAGCAAAGACTGCAGTCTCTTTACTTCAAAAAGAAGTTTGCAGAAAGAATAGCAGAAATCAAGCCCAAAGTGGAAGGTAAAGACTACTAGACTTTGTGAAAATAAAACACACACACACACACACACACACACACACACACACACACACACACACACACACACACACTCAAAATAGTACTATTCAGCGCTTCTACAATATTGTCGCAAAAAGACTCATCGGCACTTCATTGACTGTTTACAGTTTAAGCGGAAGCTACTCCAATAATTCTAGCAAAGCATCATGTGGAGTATGATGATATGGTGTTGGTATAATATTCATTCATTTTCCTTCGGCATGGTCCCTTTATTCATCAGGGGTCACCATAACGAAATGAACAGCAAACTTATCCAGCATATGTTTTACAAAGCGGATGCCCTTCCAGCTGCAACCCAGTACTGGGAAACACCCATATGCTCTTGCATTCACACACATACACTTTGGCCAATTTAGTTTATTCAATTCACCTATAGCTCATGTCTTGACTTTGGGGGAAACCGGAGCACCCGGAGGTAACCCACACGAACATGGGGAGAACATGCAAACTCCACACAGAAATGCCAACTGGCCGCGACTGGAACCAGCGAGCTTCTTGTTACCGTGCCATGTTTGTATAATATACTTTTTTTTCTCCCCCCCCCCCCCCCACAGCTCTCAGTAAAGCATCTAAAGAGGTTCTTCAGAGCAAGAATCTCCGTCAGCTTCTGGAGATTGTCCTGGCCTTTGGAAACTACATGAACAAAGGACAGAGAGGCAATGCTTTCGGCTTCAAAGTGTCCTCTCTCAACAAGATCGCTGACACCAAATCCAGCATCGACAAGTAAGACAAGGCTTCGGTTTGTGTGAGTACTGAATATGAAACTCCAGCCGGCCAGCCAGTTACACAAGCTCTGTGTTTGTGTGTGTTTCTCAACAGAAACGTCACTCTTCTGCATTACCTGATTACCGTTCTTGAGCAGAAATACCCCAAAGTCAGCCTGATTCATGAGGATCTGCAGAACGTTCCAGTAGCAGCCAAAGTCAAGTAAGCACTAAAGCATTCATTCATTCATTCATTTTCATTTCGGCTTAGTCCCTTTATTAGTCTGGGGTCGCCACAGCGGAATGAACCGCCAACTTATCCAGCATATGTTTTACGCAGCGGATGCCCTTCCAGCTGCAACCCATCTCTGGGAAACATCCATACACACCCATTCACACTCATACACTACAGACAATTTAGCTTACCCAATTCACCTATACTGCTTGTCTTTGGACTGTGGGGGAAACCGGAGCACCCGGAGGAAACCCACGGCAACACGGGGAGAACATGCAAACTCCACACAGAAACGTCAACTGACCCAGCCGAGGCTTGAACCAGCAACCTTCTTGCTGTGAGGCGAATGTGCTATCCACTGCGCCACCGTGAGGCCAGCACTAAAGCAGTCTCACCTTTTTTACATTTTTGGGTTTCTCTTTAGCAGAAGTCATCATAGTTGGGTAAACTTGGAGCACAGTGAATGGGAGGGTACAACAAATCATTTTTTTTTATATATAATCCTGTTTGCTGAAATGATCAAATAAAAACTCAACGATGGTGTTATCGAGACTTTCAGAAAATGAATAGAAAATTGTGTGATACTGATAACGGCAGTCAGTAGAGACTGTCCTGCCCCATAGACGCTGCATTGGAAACACCTTGTACTAGCGGTAATTTGTTTTGTTTTTTTGTAATTTAATGCAAAGATGATATAATACATACATAAATGCATATAAATGTTCATACATTTAAAAAAAAAATCTAAATATTAAAAACTTTGGTGGATTTAAGGTTATGATGACCTTAAAACGTGTCATAACAGTCTTGTGATAAGGGTCCATTGCACTGGCTTCAGTTTGATGTTGTGTTCCTGAATTGGAATGTAGGAAGAAGCTTAGGAATTGGATTAGTATTTTAGTGGTAATCAATATTAATCAACTTTTTTATGTTTGTGATAGTCAATGTTACCTAGCGATGCACAGGAATTACAATTCTGAGCTGAACTGATACCAAAAATACTTCATTTGTAATAATTATTTTATTAAATAATAAAAGTAATTTTGTAAGACTTGAAAAAAACATATTAACTTAAATTATAGTGAATTTATAAAATACAAACCAACTTTACATTGGGCCTCACAGTGGCGCAGTGGGTAGCACATTCGCCTCACAGCAAGAAGGTCGCTGGTTCGAGCCTCGGCTGGGTCAGTTGGCGTTTCTGTGTGGAGTTTGCATGTTCTCCCTGTGTTGGCGTGGGTTTCCTCTGGGTGCTCCGGTTTCCCCCACAAGTCCAAAGACATGCGGTACAGGTGAATTGGGTAGACTAAATTGCCCGTAGTGTATGAGTGTGAATGGGTGTGTATGGATGTTTCCCAGAGATGGGTTGCAGCTGGAAGGGCATCCGCTGCGTAAAACATATGCTGGATAAGTTGGCGGTTCATTCCGCTGTGGCGACCCCAGATTAATAAAGGGACTAAGCCGAAATGAAAATGAATGAATGAATGAATGAATGAACTTTACATTGACAAGAAGAGAGTTTTTATCAACAGTCATTGTTCAGTGTTGCCATGACACCACAGTAACGCTCTGTCTGTCTATCGGTCTATTGTTTTATCGTTCTATCTATTGTTTTATCGTTCTATCTATTGTTTTATC
>CAIGQW010056782.1:2474701-2486079 GCA_903798125.1 Danio choprae
AGTGGACTTTTAGAAACGCGTCCCACATTACACGAAGAAGACGGAGACGTTCTTCCGGTTTCTGTTACGTCGTTTTCGGTCATTACAGTTTAAAATCACCTAATCAAATAAACTGGGCGATTGGCCGGTTTGTAATGCTGCTTACGAAATGGGTATGTTAAAACAGCCAATATTAAGTGCAGACATCTTATGAGAATGCTATTCAGCGTTGGTTTCTGGCTGTTTATTACGTCGCTATAGTTTGCTGCCATAAGAATATTTAAATAACATGACGTTATTGTGTTGTTGTTGTTGTTATTGTCATTATTTGATGGTGTTTTTTCTGCGTGTAATGCAGCTGTGGCAATGAGCTCCACTTGTCCTGGGCTTTACTGTGGAAGAACCAGCATTAATGATACTACTGATATGTGGGGAGAATGTGGGGTAAGTTTCTCATTTCACATCAGTGTGTTCAAGTAAACCACACATACTTCACATAACAATGTGCACTAATTCAATAATTTGTATAAATAACACCGTTTCACAGTCAGTAAGCGCAGTTGTCTTGTCTACACAGTTGGCTTTATATTCACACATTCGTTCAGTGACAACTTGTGACATTCTCCCTATATTGTTTACCATGGTAGGGACATTAAAACGCTTAACGTGAAAAAAAGCTTAACGTGGCTTAGTGTACATAAACATCAACCAGAGAAACTCAAATTTCTGTCAAACTGTTTTTTTGTTATTAACCCTGAAAAGAAAACTACTGTAAAAAGAGTCCCAATTCTATAGATAAAGTGAAAAACAGCAACGTGGCGTAATGTGCCTTAACAACAAGTGGGGAAAATCAAATTTCTAACAAATTTTACTCATGGCAAACACTTTCTGATGTCAAAAGAATGAGCTGTAATTTTAGTGAGTGAAAATGATCACGTTATACATTTTCCCTCATTGAAGTCCTTTATAAAAGGAAACAGCTTAACATGGCTTAACGTACCTCAATAATTGGGGCACATCAAAAATCTATGAAATTGTACTTGTAATTAACACTAACTACTAGCAAAAGATCAAGCCCTGATTCTGTGGATGAAGTGAACAATGTCACGTTAAGCGTTTTATCCCCATTGAAGTCCATTATAAGAGCTTAATATGGTTTAACAACATCCAGAGACAATCAAATTTCTATACAAATATACTCATAAACACTTTCTGCTGTTAAAAGAACAAGCTTTTATTTCAGTGTATCAAGTGAACAATATTACTAAGCATTCTCCCTATATAAGTCCATTATAAGGAAACAGCTTAATGTACCATAACCCAGACCAGGGAACCCTGGGTACATTATGGTACATTTCTGTCAAACTTTACTTGTGATTAACACTAACTATTGTCAAAAGAACGGGCCCTAATTCTATAGATGAAGTGAACAATATCACGTTAAGCGTTTTCTCCCCATTGAAGTCCATAATAAGGAAGGCTTAATGTAACTTTACAACAACCGAGGGAAACCAAATGTTAAAAAGTCAATATAGTAATATAGTCAATATAATAGATTAACCCTTGCTGTCAAAAGTATGCGCTTGTGAATGTCATTGACATCCCCACAACAACATAGGGGAAAACACAACACAATATTGTTCATTTTAGATGTGGAAACAGGGCTCATTCTAATCACAAGTAAAATTTGATAGAAATTAGATTTTCAGTAGTTAAGGTTAATTACAAGAAACCTTTGACAGAAATTTTAGTTTCTCTGGTTGATGTTTAGGTACATTAAGCCACGTTAAGCTTTTTTCATGTTAAGCATTTTAGAATATCCCCCATGATACTTTCAATATTTGGACTAAAATCACATGTAAATATGGCTTCAAAACAACATCAGCACTATTTAATTATTCTGTGAGCAATGTTGTACTTTGATAGTCGTTGGCTGCTTATATGATTTCACTATTAGAAATTTGCAAAGAACACTTCTCTGAAATTATATTATTAAGGAGAAAGTCAGAATGTGTGAAATGTAGAAATGTATGATGTCATATTTGCTTTTGTACAAGATGGAATTGATTCATAAAGTACAACTGATTTTCTTTTATACAGCTAATAATTTACTTGGGAAATAACATATTCATGTAAAAAAGTGGGCTAAAGTTGAGCCAAATTGTCAACATTTTATAAAAGAGATTAAACAATATGGTACAACACTGTATAACATTAGAAACAGAAATACCCCAAAACATATGAGGAATTATGTACTTTTCATTTAGTTAACTGCAATTTATTTATTTATTTTTATCTATTTCTTTCTTTCTTTCTTTTTTTACATTTTTTTTTTACTCCTGGCAACCATGTTTATACCTTTGATTGTAGACTGTTAATTTACTTTTTTCTCATTTTATTTAATTAAATTTTATAAAAATTGTTGTAAGATGTATATGTTTGTACTAAGTTTGTACATATTTCATAATAAAAAGTTCCTTTTTTTAACATGAAAGATAACGTTACTTCTAAAACTTGTATTAAATATTTTTTTAAACATTAACAAATACAATGATTGATTTTAATAATTTATTAATAAGTATTGTATAATTGAACTGAGCCTACCTTTTTTTTTTAGAGGTCATGAAGTACTTATTCAAAATAGGTTAATACTTTGGAGTATGTGATTTAGTGAATTGCTGTTAATTAGCTTTTCTTATAATATTTTACAGTAAAGTTTAATTTGCTTACCATAAATGACACGGCGGCTCAGTGGTTAGCACAGTCACCTCACAGCAAGAAGGTCACTGGTTCGAGTCCCGGCTGGGCCAGTTGACATTTCTATGTGGAGTTTGCATGTTCCCTCCGTGTTCGTGTGAGTTTCCTCTGGGTGCTCCGGTTTCCCCCACAGTCCAAAGACATGCTCTATGGGTGAATTGAAAAAACTAAATTGGCCATAGTGTATGTGTGTGAATGAGTGTGTATGGATGTTTCCCAGTACTGGGTTGGGAACTGTACTGGCAGCTGGAAGGGCATTCGCTGTGTAAAACATATGCTGGATAAGCTAGTGGTTCATTCTGCTGTGGTGAACCCTGATCAATAAAGGGATTAAGCCGAAGAAAAATGAATAAAAGAAATAAACTCACAACAAAAATGCTTTTGTAGTCATTAATCTTAATGTTAATTACAGCATTTACTAATTCATTAATCAAGTGCTGTATTTTGTTGGTATTTTTTCTGGAACAATTTCCATAAATGATATTGTTCATAATTTGGGAATGTTTTATGAACCTGAACTAACAGTTAAACACTAAACAGTTGTATTTTTATTGTTTTATGTATTTTATGTTATTAAAGATGAATAATTAAGAACCATAACATTACAACTTATGTAACAACAACAAATAACTGCATGACATCTGCATAACAATAACAAATGTATTGCTTATTGTTGGGTATGTATTAAATGATGTTAACTAGTGGGTCATGTTTAAAGTTTATAACTTTTCCTGGTCATTCAAGAGCAGTTTTGTTTGTACTGATAGATGAGATTGCACAGTGGACTGGATTTACTTTGTTTTGAAGTCATTTTGTCATTTTCATTATGAAGGTTTGTCCTCGTGGCGAGAGGACGAACTTAGAGAAGATCTGTATGAAATGCACTGGATCTCCTGATCTCTATGACTGGCTGTACCTGGGCTTTATGGCGATGCTGCCTCTGGTCCTGCACTGGTTCTTTATCGAGTGGTATTCTGGGAAAAAGAGGTAATAAGCTGTATTTATGCTGGTAAACTGGAAAACAATATACACTCACTTTTGCCTTCAGAACTGCCTTTTCATAGTGGTATAGATTTGATAGGATGCCAGAAACATTCTGTAGCGATTTTGAACTATTCTCTGTAAATCAGCTGTTAAATACTAATATAATATTATACAATACTAATCTGTCCAGCACCAATAACCATGCCATTTTCAGAGTCTATTTTTTTTCTGATGCTTGGTTTGAACTTCAGCAGATCATCTTGACCACGTCTATATGCATAAATGGATCAAGTTGCTGCAATGTGATTTGCTGAATAGATATTTGAGTAAACAAGCAGGTGTAGCTAATAAAGGGACTGCAGGCGAATAGAGTAAAAAAATATCTATATATGAAATGTATGAAACATGTATAAATAAAATGGTAAAGTTTGTCAGTGCTGCTGAAGTGAAGATTTATGGCTCAATGCAGGAATTATCATTTTTAAATGTGTATTGTAATTGAAATCGACACACACAGATTGAAAACGTGCGATAGAAGTGTATTTTCTGTTTCATTATACTGAAAACACTATGAAAAGCACAAAATCTAAAATTTACAGGTGTGTTAGTTTTTGCCTGCAGTCTTTTTTTGCCTGAAGTGCTGTTGTGTAGATGGGATTTTCTAATACTCTGCCAAAAACGTTGAGAGTGATTCTGTAGAGTGAGCTTTTCAGACTAACCTGCGTTCTCTTAATGTCACCAACAGTTCTAGTGCCCTTTTCCAGCATATTACGGCCCTGTTTGAATGCACGGTTGCTGCTGTAGTGACTCTGCTGCTCAATGATCCTGTCGGCCAGCTGTATATTCGTTCCTGTGAGGTGAAGATGCTTTCAGACTGGTACACCATGCTGTATAACCCCAGCCCCGACTACGTCACCACGCTGCACTGTACACAGGAGGCTGTGTTCCCTCTGTAAGTGGCATTTATAGCGATATATGATTTGAGGCATCAGTTATATCTGTTGGTTTCTAGGCTTTATACTATTAACATATTGTTGCAATGTTTGACACATTGTTGCATGATAGTTAAAGGGCCATTTCTTTAACAGAAATCAGCTAAATCTAATAAATCATCCACAAACCGTCTCCTAACACGTTCATATTGCCCTGACATTTGAGTTGCTTCGCTGATCTTTAAACTCCTGTTAAAATGAGCTAGAATTTTGTCTCTGTCCAATGACAGTGCGCGTTTCATTTACAAGCAAGAGAGGGTTTAGCTCGACTTGAGGCGAAAGTCGATTGCTTCCATGTGTGGACTATAAAAATGGCATTTTTTAACTCGATTTATTTTCAACTAGAGAAAAGCATGTAGCAAAAAGTGGAAAATCGAGAGAGAAAAGCATGTCTAATGCCTTTTTAAAAAGCTATTTAAATTGTGCATTTAAATGCATTTAAAATGATCTATAAATGTACGTTTTTATTGTTTGATTAATCAGCATTAAAAAAAATTATTAATTATAAAAAATAGTTTTAATTTACATTTAAAAGTTATTTTGAAATGCATTGTTTTATTGCTTTATTAAATGACATTTATAAACACACTTTAAACACATTTAAATATGTCTATTTATTTGTCCATTATTTGCTCATTTAATTTGTGATTTATTTATATACATTTTTATGCTTCAATTATTAAATTGATAATTTGATTCTTCATTTTATTTCTAATTGGCACTCCTGGTCCTCCATACTATTCAATCTACCTCAGAAAAAAAAAAAAAAAAACACTTAAATGGGCATGAAAAACGTTTTATTTGCTTTACTGTGAATTTACCCCCTTTAGCTGTTATAAATTAACAGTAAACCACAGCTTCTTGGTGCTATAATATACTGCTCTTTCTATACTTTAAACAAAGACAAGTTAGAACTAATATTTTTATCATAATATTTTAAGACTTATGAAACAAAAATTACAGTTCCTCAAATCCTATAATTTGGTCTTATTACATTAGGAATGGACTACGCTTGAATGCGGGACTTCTCTTCCATTAGATGGACAAAGTAGGATTATTCATAATTCTGCTTAACCTAAAACTAACTTGATTTGTGACATGCTTTTTTTTTCCAGATACACCATCGTGTTGATCTACTATGCTTTCTGTCTGGTTTTCATGATGCTTCTACGGCCACTTCTTGTTAAAAAGATTGCATGTGGTTTAGGCAAGACGGATCGTTTCAAGAGCATCTACGCAGCGCTGTACTTCTTTCCCATCCTCACTGTCCTGCAGGCAGTTGGAGGAGGACTGCTGTGTAAGTAAAAAACAACAACAACAAAAAAAAAAACATAATTTTTTTTTTTACATAAATGGAACAATTAGGCATTGGAAAAAAACGAATTAAAAAAAACTTCAAAAGTTACATTAACTTCAAAATGTAGTAATATTAGTGTTTTGTAATTACTTTTTTTACAAACATTTTTACATTTATGTTTTAGTCATTTAACTTCAGATTTTAGTAATATTACAGTTTTTTTTAATTAGTTTTTTTTCAATGTCTTATTTTTCTATTTATGTTTTAGTTATTTTAAGGGTGCTTTCACACTTGGTTCAATTGCCTGGAATGAACCCTGTTCGATTGTCCCCCTTTGCTTTTTTCCTCCTGAACCTGAGGATTTGCATTATCAAGCTGCTGTTGTGTGTATAGCTGTTGCTAGGTGGCGGCCACGGAAGCAATGGCGCCAAAATGGAAAGACATACGCACATCACGGTCGTTCTGCTTTTACTGAATCTTTTGGTTTTGGTAACATACAGAGAGTCACTTGCCAAAATATTAAAAACAATTAGAACATAAGGTGATGTCTGCTGAAGTAGTTTTTGGAGGAGACAAGCAGACAATATCACTGTGTTTGCACTGGGTCAGTCCTGCTTGTTGTCAAATTAACGTTAGGTTAGCCAAACACTCAAGAATGAACGTTATAAAAACTAAAGTTTGTTGTACAGTTGGAGGTTCACTTCCATTATTCGGTACGGTTGCATTCATATCAGAAGTGTACCGGACCAGAGTTTCGTACCTCAGACCACCTCTTTCAGGCAGACTCGGGTACGGTTCGTTGGCTCGCACCCGAGTTCAGAAGACATCTTTCACACTAGCTAAACGTACCGAACTCTGATGTCAAGCGAACCCGGGTGCTAGTGTGAAAGCACCCTAATACACTTACATTAACTAAATGACAAAATAATATTTTAAAGTTGTTGTTTTTTTTTTGTTGTTCTTGTTTCACTTTAAGCTTATTTTCATTCAAGTAACAAAAATTGATGGTTTTTGTTTGTAACTTGACTGTTAATGAGGCTGTTCATGCGACTGATTTCAGCAGTAAAATGTTTTGACTGTTCATTTACACAACAGCCACATTATTGTGCATTTGAAAGTACAAGCTTTTGAAAATGACAATGCTGTTATTGTGTGTGTAAACTACAAAAATGTGGTTTCGTGAAATGATAACATCAAGCTTATACCCATCACGTAATCTATAGGCATGACCAAATAATTAACAACGGTAAACTCCATATCCATATGTGCATAGCCTTCGTTTTAGCTAATACCATTGTTTGTATATTTCCCTTTTTATGTTTATTTCACCAGACTATGCCTTTCCATACATTATTTTGGTCTTATCCTTGGTCACGTTGGCAGTTTACATGTCAGCTTCAGAGATACAGGTACATACTTTCATCTCTTTAAATGTTATACTGCTTTTGATTTTGAATTCAATGCTAATTGTATTAAAACGATTTATGATTGATCTCCCCCAGTCTTTCAAAAACCTTGTGGCCAAGAAGAAACGGCTCGTCGTTCTCTTCAGCCATTGGCTCCTCCATGCGTATGGTATTATTTCTATATCCCGACTGGATAAACTAGGCCAGGATTTGCCTCTGTTGGCTCTGGTGCCTGGACCTGCTCTCTTCTACCTGCTGACGGCCAGATTCACTGAACCAAACCGGATACTGTCAGAGGGGGGAAATGGACACTGATGTCACTTCCTTTGTAGGAGAACCGATTCGTCCAAATGTAGAGGAACGGCATTCAATTTAATGACACCTTCGGGACGGATGCCAAAGAGCCATAATCACAAGATTTCTTTTTTGTTTGCTTGTAATGAACCGAGATCAAATGAAGTATTCTCATTTCACTCTTCATTTGTTTACCGTTTTCCTTTAAATCCTAAATGGTTTTTGTAAATGTATGGTAACTTAAGTATGTACTATTCATTTTGATACTTGTAACTATTATCAAACAATAGATCCAACGCAAATATTGACTGTATTGTACAAATTTAACATTTTGCGTGTTGTAAATGAAGCAGCAGGTCTGTGAATTTTCTTAAAATTTTTCCCTCGCATGTCAGATTGTCTTGTGCCAAATATAGTTGTATGTATATCTATATGTTTATTTTTTTTCATGTGTCGTTAAATGATATTAGCTTAAAACGACAAAATATTGTGACAAATCATATTTGCATGTGGCATTATATGAATGTTTCGCTGCTGAATATGTAAATAGGCATACAACCTGTATTGTGAAAATAATTCTATAAAGTTTTCAATGTTCTCAGAAGATTTTTCTTTAAGCACATATATTTATAGTTATAGCTCTACAGTTATATACATTCATTCATTCATTTTTTTTTCGGCTTAGTCCCTTTATTATTCTGGGGACGCCACAGCGGAATGAACCGCCAACTTATCCAGCATATGTTTTACGAAGCGGATGCCTTTCCAGCTGCAACCCAGTACTGGGAAACATCCATACTGACTCATTCACACACATACACTACGGCCAATTTAGTTTTTTCAATTCACCTATAGCTCATGTGTTTAAACTTTTGGACGCAAACACGGGGAGAACATGCAAACTTTATACAGAAATGCCAACTAACCCAGCCGAGGCTCGAACCAGCGACCTTCTTGTTGTGAGGCGATTGTGCTACCCACTGCACCACCGTGACGCCCTGGTTATATATTTCTCAGTTATATAACACAGATTAGAGATCTTGTTTTAAAGTGTTTTATTCAACTTGTATGTGACGTTTTACATGGTGTGGTGGTTAGTTAAATTAATAACCATCAGATCTATGAAGAGTGTTTGTCAACCGTGTTTGACTTGTTGAATAAATTATGCTGACAGATTTTATTTGGTAAATATGTGATATAATTTTTAATAGTACTACAGAGGTTAAATACTAATTGAGTAATACTGGTTATATCGGTCTCTGAATGGACCGCACAAACTCTCTAAACCCACCAATAATGAACACCGTAAGAAATGATGTCGTAAGTGGAAAACCCGATTGTTTTCAATAAAAAAAGCTACTTTAGGGGCACATGGTTACACACGGCTGCTCCTGTGAGCGCTGTCTTCCAGCACTAAATAATGCGGTCCATTCAGAGACCGTCACAGTTATTAAAGGGATTGTTCACCCAAAAATGAAAATTTACTGAATATTTAGTCACCCTCAAGTGGTTTCAAACCTTTATGAGTTTCTTAATAAGCGGAAAACCTGTGACTTCGTAGTAGGACAAACGGTTCAAATATCTTTTTTTTTGTTCAACAGAAAAAAGAAGCTCATATAGGTTTGAAAACAGTAAAGGGAGAGTAAATAATGACAGATTTTTCATTTTTGACTGTCCCTTTAACACAGTCCATAATAAAGGATTCATTTGTTAATGTTATTTTGGAATAAAGTATATCTAAAAAAAAAAAAAGATTAAAACATGCTAAGGAAAATATTTTGGTCTTTGTAAGTTCATGTTACCTAATGCTATCAAACAAAACCTTTTCAAGCCTGAAATAGCTCAATTTGGCCAGAAGTTGCTCTTAAAGTAACAAGTTAGCAGTTAGCAAGTTAGCAGAATTTTACAATTTTTTAATCCATTCAGCTGATCTCTGGGTCTGCCCAGAAAACTTTTAGTTTAGCTTAGCATAAATCATTGAATCAGATTAGACCATTAGCATCTCGCTATAGCCATTAGCTAAGCTAACCTAAAAGTGCTCCCGTCAAACCCGGAGATCAGCTGAATGGGTTCAAATGTGGTAAAACTCATCTATTTAACTCTAGGTCAGGGGTGCCCAAACTCGGTCCTGGAGGGCCGGTGTCCTGCAAAGTTTAGTTCCAACCCCAATCAGACACACCTGGGCTAGCTAATCAAGCTCTTACTAGGCTTTCTAGAAACGTCCATGCAGGAGTTTTGAGGCAAGTTGGAGCTAAAATCGGCAGGACACAGGCCCTCCAAGACCGAGTTTGGGCACCCCTGCTCTATAGGTGATTTGTAAAATGAGCCTATTTCCAAAAAATAGTTACTTTAATGAGTCAAATCTATGTAAAATGTTAAAAACTGTGTAAATGTTTCCATTCAAGTGTTTATATCCTTACTTTTGTAGTTTGTCTTCTCTAACATGGATCTAATGCCCACTAACTCTTTCTCCAGCTTGTTGTTGATGTTGCCGATATGATGTTTTCTTTCTTGAATCCTTTCTAAGAGACTGTTTATGTCGTCCACAATCTTCTGGTCTTGATCTGCAGATTCCTAATATAGTAGATTCAAGATTAGTTTATTAATTGGCAAGTAACATCTATTAAAATGGCATGGTTTAAAAAAACTTTTCAATAACCACATCAGAAAACATGAGTTTATCAGACTAAAGTAATGTTCTAGTTTCGGCGTGTTAATCTTGAATGAATCAACCTGTTGTTGATTACCTCTAAATATAATTCTGACATATAGAAGAAGCAGTTCAACCTTCTTTGTATGCGTGTTATTTTATTTTTTGCTATATTAATGAGTAATTATTGACAGCTTATTACATATTTGCTGATTGAGCTTCATTCATTTTGAGTCACTAGTGTTCCTTTTGTTCATCCCCCAAAAATGAAAATTTGCTTTGAATTTACTTTGCTGTAATTTTTGTGACAGGACTCTTTGCTGAGGCTGTAGACTGAAGGTAATAATGATTTAAATGTTCAATTTCTTGCACAGACTGATCCTTTAAATGAAATTTTACCTGTATGTTTTTTACTTGTTTCAGAGTTTACTGAAGACTTCCATTTTAGCAATCGCCAAGGACTACAGTTTAAGCCAATAATCTTCTTTAAATGTTCTGCTAAAAAGAAAAAGTCACCTACATCCTGGAGTGCCTGAGGGTGAGTAAATAACCAGCACATCTTCATTTTTGGGGAAACTATCACTTTAACTAGATAGATTTTTGCATGTACCTCTGTAAACAGCACATTTGTTGTCCAGGTGTCTATTAGACTCTCTGTGGATGGAAAATAGATATAATTTATTCTTTGGATCAGTATAGGTAAAAGTGTGGCTACATTTACCATTGGTGAAATTTCACAGCTGAAATTGAGTCATTACAATAGTTATAAACAGTTGAAGACAAAAGTATTCATTTTTCACAGTAATTTTCTATTATATTTTCTATGTTTATTTTTAAAATTATATTTATTTCTTTTGGAATAATATATATATATATAGGGCCTCACAGTGGCGCAGTGGGTAGCACGTTCGCCTCACAGCAAGAAGGTCGCTGATCGCTGGTTCGAGCCTCGCCTGGGTCAGTTGGCGTTTCTGTGTGGAGTTTGCATGTTCTCCCTGTGTTGGCGTGGGTTTCCTCCG
>CAIGQW010056782.1:2486179-2520833 GCA_903798125.1 Danio choprae
ATAAAGGGACTAAGCCGAAATGAAAATGAATGAATGAATGAATATATATATATATATGTTTTAATGTTAAAACTGCTAAGGTCTATATTATTAACCTCCCTAAAATATATATAATTTCCATTGGCTACAGAACAAACCGCTGTTGTACAATTAATCTAACTTAGTTAAGCCAATAAACCCAGTTAAGTATCTTGCAAAATAACTAGTAAAATATTATGTACTGCAATCATGGCAGTGTCAGTGTTCGTCCACGTGTCCTTTGTTTTGTCATGTGATTCCTTTGTCTTTCTCCCGCCACCGTCATTGTTCATCTGTTGCACCTGTATGCATCCCTCTTGTGTCATTAACCTAATCATCCCCTTTACTATTTCTACCCTTTCGTCTGTGTCCTTCGTGGTCTGGTATTTTGGTCTCGTCTTTGGTTCGTGTGGGTCTCGTCCTGTCTTCCCGTGTATGTTTCCCGTAAGTGTTTAATAAACCCGTTTTTGTAATGTTTATCCGTCTCCCTCTCGTGATGTCATCCTCCGCCCTCCGGGCGTTACAGGCAGAGACAAAAGAAATTAGTTATAATTTTTAAACATTGTCAAAAATGTTTAAAAGATGTTTTAAAAAAAAATCTTCACTCAGTTAGAAGGCACTTAAAAAGAATTAAGATTATTTAGAATTTATAAATTAAAATTAAAATGAATTCAAATTTCAGAGGAGGGCTAATAATTTTGCCTTCAATTGTATATACAAAAAAAACAAGTGATCATTCTAAGTTGCAGTGCTCAGTAGGGCTGCACAATATATCGTTTCAGCATCGATATTGCAATGTGTGCATCTGCAATGGTCACATCGCAGGATATGCAATGTTGAGTTTGAATTATAGTTGATTAGAAGCTACAGAACACATGTGGTTTGTAAAGTCACTGCTAAGTTTAACCAAAATATAGTGACATCATTTATAGTTTATCATTTGCGTCTGTTTTTAAGGCCTGGGTCTTAGCATTTCAAGAGAGTATTTGGGCACAAAAGCATTTGGGCACAAAAAATTATGATGTTTGGAGGTGTAACAAAGGTTACACTTTTGTGGATTAGAATTTTTGTCGTTTCTAGTCCAAATATCTACATTTCAAAACAAAAACAACTTCCCCCATTGGCAGATAATTAAGCTTGTTTTAAGACAAAAATCTAAATTTGGACTTAAATTTGCAGATATTTCAACTAGAAACAAGACAAAGCAAATTAAGAAAAGCATTCAATTTCAAGACAAGACAAGACAAACAAGACAAAGCAAATTAAGGCAAGCAATCAATTTCTGTACCTGAATACTGTTAGACTCTCCAAATGTCAAATGAGGCTATTCAAACCCTCTTGAAACTGTATTCATATCGCAATATTTATTGCAGAAAAAAAAATATTGCAATATCAAATTTTTTTCTACTATCGGGCAGCCCTAGTGCTCAGCATAAATAATTACACCCCCTTTTTTAAAATTAATATTTGTATTCATTTCTCAGTGAATATAGCCAATCATTGTGGTTTTATGAAACGTTTTATATTTTATATATTTATATAAATATTTATATAATGTTTTATATATATTTTTATGTTTCTCTTGATTTTTTTTTTCCTGTTTATTAAAATTTTTATTTCATATTTTTCCTAAACATGTTTATTTGGGTGTACTCATTTTTGGACTGTGATCTTAAAGGTGCAGGATGTAAGTTTGACACCCAGTGGTTGGACTAGGTATTGCACATCTGGTTCAAAACGCATGCAAGCGCAGGTTGCCAGATTGATGACATCAACAGAAGTATGCCTAACTATCGAGCCTAAAGGCTGATTTAAGTCATGCTCTAAATAAAAGCAACGGCACGCGATAAGAAGAATATTTTCCATATAGTTTTTGTCCTAACCAACACCTGAAAGTAATATTTTAGAAACGGCTTTTATTTCTTGCAGCTGAACAACAGGATAAACTGACAATGATCACCTCAGGTACACCTCATGTGTTAAATGCTAACAATGTGAGTTTGAATGTCATTTTACTTGAAATTTATTGTTATCTTGAAAATAAAATAAACCATTTGAAATTGAACTTTAGAACTGTGACAAGCCAACACATATCAGTGATTCAGCATCTACATTTAATATTGTTAAAGAGGTTTAATATGTATTAATTAGATTATAAACCATTTCATTGGAATGCAGCACTATTCTGTGCTTCTGAATGGCTGTATTTAAATTTCTGTCGTGTTTTGTCTGGTGCAAACAGCCAAATTGCTTATCACTGCCAATCTCACCACATAGCGTGTTGTTAGGACACGGGGCTACAATGTAACCTGCTCACCTAATGCTTACATTCGTAATATATATATTATTTGCTAATTAATACCCTTATGCAGAACTCTTAATCTGTCTCTGATTTCAGAGTCTGCTACTGTCCACAGGAGGATTGCATTTTGGTCACGGGCGCATGCTTTGAGAGCCTTTCTGAATGAATGAATGAATTAATTAAAGGGTTTTCCAACAAGGCAACCCAGGGTGCTGAAATATAATTGGCTAAATTGGCAGTAGGCAGGTTAAAAGAACCAAAACAAAGACCGTGTTCTGGCATGTAACTCGCATTTTCATAGCTGAATAACTGACTTCAGGATTGTTTTTCAGATGAACAAGAATGTTCATTTAGCATGTTTCTTAAATATCTGCCAACATATTCAAAAGTGTCAAAAACTTACATACAGCACCTTTTAAGTTTTTTTTTTTTTTTTTTTTAGTTTTTTTTTAGTTAGATTAGTTCTAGTTTTGGCTTTGGTACTGACTAATCTAATGTGTATATACACACATTTAGTACTGTAAAGCTTTCTATAGAAAATCTTAATTTAAAAGAGAGATTTGTGAGGGGTGTACATTTATGCTGAGCTCTGCATATTATATTTTAACTGAATAAAAACGTCACCAAGTAGGGCATGTTTCTGGATTAACATTTTTGTTAATCCTGGAACAACATTTCAATCAGCCAATCAGAATTAAAAGATATGTTTACCGTTTAGGTTAAGTTTGGGCTTACGGTTAGGTTTATGCACTTCTACATGATTGTTATTCATCTATTATACCCTTCTGATTTTGGGAATAATTTACAGTTATGGTTGGGTTTAGGGGTAGGGAATAGGTATGGATTACATTTTCGAACAAAAATTATGTTCCAGGATTAACATAGATCTTAATAAAGGATCGCATTGTAATCATGACATGCTTAGAAGGGTAGTGGTAAAGTATACAGATTTAAAATCACAGTTAATTAGAGTATTTTGGTATTAGGATATATATATTTTTTAATTCATGTCATTAAAAAGTTTTTTTATTCTAAATATGCCTGACATGTTTTTTTTTTTGCTTGTGAAATATCACTAATGTGCCTGCACATTAAAAGCAGAATATTTTAAAACAAAACTCACTAAAGATGAACTGCACTTCCTCATTCATCCACTCTGCCTCTTGTATATACTTCTCCTTGTCTTTTTTTGCTGCCATTATTTCTTCCTTCATTAGTTCGATGCACTGCAAGCACAGAGCTGTTAGAAAACACAGTCGAGGAAAAACATCTCAGACGTGCTAATGTGTTTATGAGCTGTGAGCTTTCACCACATGCAGACGACTGTTCTCCATCATGACCTGCTCCAGCATGACCCCGTTCTCATAGATGTTTGTCTCCATGGCACTGATCTCTGC
Source organism: Danio choprae (assembly GCA_903798125.1). NCBI lineage: Eukaryota > Metazoa > Chordata > Actinopteri > Cypriniformes > Danionidae > Danio > Danio choprae. The sequence goes on from CAIGQW010056782.1 coordinate 2,489,897, forward strand.
TGCATTAGCAGTTAACATCTCCATATGCTTTTCTCTCAGAGTCATCAACTCTCTCTTCAGGTCATCCTACATGGCAGCAGATATACAAATGGAGTCTATAGCCAGTTGGTAATTTAGCACACAACTGGGAAATGTGAAAAGTTGAGTAAATATTAACCTTTGGATGTATTAGAGTTGCAGTCTGCTGGGTGATCTTCTGAACAGAGAGCTCAAGGTGATTTTTTTGGTTTACCAATTCTGGTAAAGAGGAGAAAAATGTTCATTAGCACATTTTTGAAAACAATTCTGTAACAGTAGTGTAATGCATTTGTGAAAATGTCGATTCAAGTGTTCCATGTGAATGGAGAATGTTTTGAAAGTGTTGACATTTGTAAGCGAAACATGTAAAATGCAAAGGAAATCTGTTTGTTTTCAGGTACATGTGTGAAAACAAACATAAATATGGCATTTTAGTCATTCTTTCAGAGATATCTCTGAACATTTTCACAAGATTGTAGTCCGTACTTAAAACTTTTCAAGAACACAAAGAAAAAACTAAAGTTTTTAAGTACATTGTTTTCATGTAAATGTACACTGAATGCAGCTTTTTTTCCTCAAGTTTTTTTGTTGCTTTGTCAGGTTCACCTTTGGTGAGATAGAAAATAATAACACTATAAATACTATATATATATACACCTTGAAACCACACACTAGTTCAATTCACAAAACAAGAAAGTGTCAGGAAACGGAAATGATATGCTAAATGAGTATATAAAAATATGATAAAATATCACTTGCATACACAAATGCATACATGCATAAGTTATTTTCATGTATTCGTGTTAAAGAGAATTGAGTTTTTGATTTGTTTTTGGCCTGTTTCATGCTGTGCAGATAGGGCAGGCAAAGAAAAGCAAGGCAGGAATCGAACTTGCGTTTTTGACAATATTGGGGGCTTTCGGAGTGAAGGAACTATTGGTACCTGATTTATGGTGTTTGTCCTGCATGATTTTAATTCACCCAAAACTTAAAATTCATCATTTACTCACCCTTTACTTCTTCCAAACCTGTTTTATTTTTCTTTCTTCTGTTGAACACTAAAGACATTTTATAGAAAGCTGGAAACATGTAACCACTGACATCCATGTTATATATATTTTTATGTAATGTATGTATGGTTACTGATCAGTGTAATGGTTACTGGTCAATGTAACTTTCTTTAAAATACTGTATGTTCCTTTGTGTTCAACAGAATAAAGAAACATACAAAAATTTGCAACCACCTAAGGGTAAGTAAATGTTTATTTTTGGGTGAACTGTCCCTTTAAGTGCTAATAATCCCAATTGGGGTAAGTGCACGTTTAAAGATTGTATGCTTGTTCAACAGAACAAAACAACTCAAACAGGTTTGGAACAAGTCAAGGGTGAGTAAATGATGGCAGAATATTCTTTTTGGGTGGACTGTCCCTTTAAGTGTACACAGACTGTGTGAATGCAAGCCATGCTAAACACAAGCACAATATTTAAAACTGTTCAGAAAGCTGTTGCTAGCATACAGTAAACCTTTTGGCTTCTTATTAGTAAGTTTTTTTTTTTACTCAGCCTCAATAATATGTAACACTACAAGTTGTCATCATAAGAGATTTGCTTTTCCTTCGTCTCAGTTCCATAATTATACGTCTACGTTCCATCTCCATTCATGTAACAGATGACACACAAAATTCAGACTACCTAGTCACAGTATGAATGCAAACAGAAATGTGTATAGGAAAACCTTTTTTATTTTATTTATTTTTTGTAGATATAATCTAGATTCTTGCAAAAACATCTAGATGATAAGTTAAGTTGCCATTGAATTTACCAATGCGAAAACATCAGTATTCTATGCTATGTCTTATTTCTACGATTATAGAATAACTCTGATGTCATTCAATATATTGTAAATCAAGGCACATAAAGAAACTGACATGTGGAACACAATGCTAGCTGGGAAACAACAGACGGGTCGGTTCATGACTCTGTGCTTCAGGTGTGGTGCAGTGTTGAGCTACACGAGGAGAATGGAAATGAAGCCTTTACCTGATATTTGTCTCTTTAAAGTCTGATGTTTGAGACGCTCAATGTCAAACCGAGACTCCGCCATCTCTATACTTGACTCCTGAACCTTGAGCTCCTGCTCCTTCTCCATATGAGCTTGAGTGATTGATTCTGCCTCCCCCTTTTCAAACACAAAAGCTACATTTTTTAGTTTTAATTATCTAAAACATGTCCACCTTAAATGATGTGTTTATTCATATGGATGTGGATTCTCTGCTGTACTGTAAGCTGTTGAATTTCAGCCTGGTAGTTAATTTCCATTTGTTTTCGGTCTTCCTCTGTGCTGGTCAGCTCATTTGTAAGACCCTCTATCACTGAATTCAATAATGTATGGTCCTGGAGTTTCTTCTCCTACAAAAACAACATTATGTATAAGAAGAATACAGTGATGTTTTGTACTGCCAGCTCTTCTGTGAATCTGTCAGACCTCCTTGAGAAGCTCTCCATATCTCTTCTGTGTTTGTTCAATTGTCGTATTCATCTCTTTTACATACTGCTTCTGTTCCTCTTTAAGGGTTATCAAAGATTGACGTATTTTCTCTCTTTCAGCTTCAAATTCCGGCCTGGGTACAAAAATATGAATGTGATTATGACCATGATCAGAAACATTTGAAGGAGACTGATGTAATGTATAGAATTTACATGGTCAAATAGTTTAATGGCATTCTTTATTTTAATTTGCAGATTATGTAGAACAGAAATTAACATTAAAAAAAAAACATTTAATTTAAATACATTTATTTTAGTAAATTTTTGTTACAATAAATGAATAAAAACTATATAAATGTAAATAAATCAATTTACAAATGAACCTTTAACATTTCAACTTAAATGTTGTTTGTAACATTTCTGTTTATTCACATTTCTGTTTTTAAATTAAATGGAAATAAAAACATTTTTATAGTATGGAATCATTTTGCATAATTTAGTAAACAGTATAATTTATATATTTATATTTACTTTTTATCTTGAAACTATTTAGTTTAAACAATTCAGAATTTTTTCAGTAATTATTAAAGATAAAATGCTTCCTGTTTTCAGACATATTGAATATATTGTAAATAAAGCATCCTTTTATTATTCAATTTGTAAATTGCCAGTTTATGGGGTTTGTAAATTAAAGGTATAGATTACTCAAAAATGAAAATTGTCATATTTTCTCACCATATTGTTCCAAACTTGTTTTTATTTCTTACGTTTTTTTTGTATTTTCTTACTTGTTTTCCTACAGTTTGACACAAAAGAAGATATTTGGAAGAATCTTGGAAACCGGTAGCCATTCATGATTTCGACTTCAACATTCTTCAAAATATCTTAAGTTTGGAACCATGTGAGGGTGAGTAAATGGTGAATACATTTTCATTTATGTTCAAATTCATGTTTTCTTTTTACTTCTCACATTTTTTTCTATCATTCCTCTAAACTATAAGACAGAATATGGTAAAATTATGATTAAAATAATGATAAACAGACCTGCTTATGTTGTGTTTGGCCAATTGACCTTCCAGTTCCAACATGGATTTTTTGAACATATCTGCACTGATTCTGAGAGACAAGCATACAAAAGGTTGTAAAGCACTATAGTAAAACAAAGCCACAAAACAACAGACAGAGACAGGGCCATACATATTAGCATCATGAAGCTGTCCTGTCTCTTTTTTAATGTTTTTGATTTCATATTTAAGTTTTGCAATGGATATAATATCTTCATCCTGTATCAGTTTGCTCTCCGCTAACCTGGAACAAAGGAACAAAACAATTATTTTAAATAGAGAGAATTTGAAGTTAGTCATGGTGATAAAGCAAAGAAAAAATGGATGCACCGCTTGGACAGACTGTTTTGTTCAGCGATCATGTCATCTTCCTCTTTGCTCTGAGCACTGAAGATGTCTGACAGTTTAGCGCACTGCTCTGATAGAGCACTTTTCACTTTCTGCTCTTCCTCCAGCTCATTCTTAATCTGAGGAGAAATCACAGCCCCTTACAGTGTTAGATAACGCTTTCAGACCTGACTTATATTTCACCCTGCTCTATAGGGGATAGATGGCCAATCCAAATCATCCAAGTCAAATCATTGAAATTTAAAATCCTGTCTTATAGGCACAATTTAGAAGATGCTTTTCATTAAAATATATATATAAAAAACTCTTTAATAGTGTTCTATATTGATTTATGTTTATTCATTCTTTCATTTTCCTTCGGATTAGTCCCTTATTCATCACAGCAGAATGAACCACAGACTGTTTCGTCATATGTTTTACACAGCGGATGCCCTTCCAGCTGCAACCCAGTACTTGAAAAGATTTGTTTATTCATTCATTCATTTTCTTTTCAGCTTAGTCCCTTTATTAATCCGGGGTCGCCACAGCGGAATGAACCGCCAACTTATCCAGCATATGTTTTAAGCAGTGGATGCCCTTCCAGCCGCAACCCATCACTGAGAAACACCCATACACTCATTGACACACAAACACTACGGACAATTTTAGCTTACCCAATTCACTTATACCACATGTTTTTTTTTTGGACTTGTGGGGGAAACCAGAGCACCCGGAGGAAACCCACGCAAACACGGGGAGAACATGCAAACTCCACACAGAAATTCCAACTGACCCAGCCGGGGCTCGAAACAGCGACCTTCTTGATGTGAGGCAATTGTGCTACCCACTGCGCCACCATGCTGCCCAAGATTTGTTTACTCAAATCCAAATAAATAATGATGACATGAACCATGCCCTTTGTTGATTTTCAGTTTTATAGAAAAGAGGGAAACACCAAAGACAATTTAATATGTTGTGTGTGTGTTATTAGACTGCACAGAGTAGCATTAGAACAGAACCCTTACATGTATTTAGTATGATTAACAGAGCTGCTGCTTCATAATAAAACTGTGGCATAATAAAACGTCTCCTGCTTTCATGTTGCATTGCTCTTGTCTCTCATCAGCATTTGCTTCAGTGTCTCATTTCAATTTAACAGCTTTTAGTCTTAGGGCTCACACTGAATGTGTCTTTGCTTCTAAACACGGTTTGGAATGGTTTTAAAAAAGGCACATCGTAAAGCACAAGAGTATGCCGATACAGCCATTGAGCACATGTAAAGAAAAACCTACAACACTTGCCCTGCTTGTGAGCTCTTCTGACTGGTTCACTGCTATGAAACTGATAGTGACAAGCTGCGCTGTGTTTGAAAGTTATAGATCTATTAACTTTACACAGCATCTAAAAAATTTGTCCCTTACATGCGCAGCGCTTTAAAAGACAGCAGACGCAAGCGTAATGGTCATACATGTTCGTCAAGTGCGTGTTTACAAAGATGCGTTTGGTGTGACTGAGCTCTTTCTGTGTGGAGTTTACATGTTCTCCCCCGTGACTGCATTTCCTCTGGGTGCGCTGGTTTCCCCCGATATAGGTTGATTGGATAAAAAAAATGGACTGTAGTGTGTGAATGGTAGAGTGTGTGGGTGTTTGTACTCTCAGGGCTAGGTTGCAGCAGGTAAAATGTATATCCCAGAGTAATTGGTGGTTCATTCCATGGGGTGACCCCTGATAAAGCAGGGAATAAGCTGAAGGAAATTTGGTGAGTAATTAACAATAATACGGTAGTCACATATTGTACCTTGTAGTACTAGTATCACTGTATACTAATCTAGATAGATAGATAGATAGATAGATAGATGGATAGATGGATGGACAGATAGCTGGGTGTTCATACATCCAGACCAGCCACACCTATTGACTGCCTGAACTCTAGAACATCTAAGGGCCGTCCAGCACTCAGCTGTATTAAAGGTCATCTATGCACATTGTGTCTTTGAAGGAAAGCATTTTAAAAGCTCAATGTGACGCTGCTCAGCGGGACCAGTCAGAGGCAGGAAATCGATGCTTCAGATCTGACATCTAAAGACGGAGATTTGAGGGTTTTGATCCTTTCCGAAAAGAGTGTATTAAACAGCCATTCATTTAATATCAGGAGTTTCACAATCACATGGACTTACCTTTTCAATCTGCTCCTGAATGGCCTGAACTTTCTGTTCAAATGCTTCTGCCAATTCAAGCAGTTCACGCTCATGAAACTCCCTGTTGATTATGAATAACAAAGCAGATATCTTTTGACCAAAGGTGAAGGAAACCGAAAAAGACAAATGTTTTTGAAGTGCTTTATGTGGGTTACTTTTGGCATTTAAGTTCCTCTGTTTTGCCAATCGCCTCATGAAACCTTTCTTTGCACTTCATTTTAGATGCGGTAAGCTTAGTGATGTTTTTCTCCAGTTGGAAAATGTGCTGAAAAAATGCACACCATGCAAATCATCCCATATCAACATTATTGTCATTTTGGATTGACATTTTTCAGTGTGTGTAGATGCTTACGTTTTCACATTGTGTCACTGTGTCCTCCTTGTCTTCGAGCTCTGATGTAATGCTGTCTGTCTCCCTCCGTGTTTCTGCATTGATTTTTCTTTGTTCTTTTATCTTAAGAACAATTTGCTCTAGCTAAAGAGGGAAAATGTGAATTTAACAACAGTCTTGGTGTGAAAATCTACCTTGAAAAACAAACAAAATAAAATACATATGCTGAGATTACCTCCTTTTGCACAGAGTGTTTGCTTTCTGTAAATATTTTTTTCCTCTGAATCCTGTTTTCTTTCAGGACCTGTTGGGCCATTTCCACCTGGGCAATTTTGTCCTTCAATGACTGGATCTCATTCTGTTTTTCTTTGAGCAGCATCTGTGTATCAACTTTCTTTGACAGCTGCTGGTTCAGCTGATCAACAGCATCTTCATAGTTTCTTGTAATGCTTTCTCTCTCCTGACTGAAATATAACAGATATAAGTTTCATTGTATCACTTGTTTGAGAATTTGTATGCTCTAATGTGTCATTTGTACACAAAACAGGTATTTTGAAACAGGTTCCACGCTGGTTTAAATAAAGTAATACTCTCCCTACCTGCCCTGGATACCCACATTAAAAAATACTATAGCAATTTATAGTAAATTCTATAGTGTTTTTGAACATTACTATAGTAAGTACTTGCATTAATATGTTGTGGTAATACTACAGCTATAGTAATATAAATGACCAAATACTGTAATTTGTTTTACAACTACATGGTAGGCTATATACAATAGTTTACAGTTCTAAAAACCAAAGTTTACAACAGTATTTATTAATATTGATCAGTTCATTATTGTTAATAATATACTACAGTATGCTAGCATTCATTAACAGTTGGTTATACATATTAGGCTATAATACAGCTAAAATATCTTATAGTAAAGTGTGTTCAAAAACTCTTGTATTTACTATACAGTAAATTATTATCGTTTTTTCATGTGGGTATTTTTACAGATTGAAAATCGAAAAAAATTTACATGAGCTTTTATGAGCAACTAAATAGTACAAATAGTAAGATGAACTACATTTCCCATGATCCTCATGGTTCAAAGTGTTTAAATACTCACAAGAGTGCGGCATTTTCTTGTTCAAGGAGTTGTTGCTTGTCGTCCATGGATCGTATGTCATCCACAGCAGCATTCAGCTCAGACCGAAGTCGATTCAACTCTGCAGCATTGCTTTCTCTAGCTGCAGTGACACAATCTGGAAAAACAACAACAAACAAACAACTTCAAAAAGTTTCCTAAACAGTTTACCATCCTCCATCATTCGTGTTTCAGGTGAGTTTCTGACCGAGACTGGCCAACATTTAGGATTTCATTTAATGGATTCATTAAATTTCTAAGGATTTGTGGATGAACCACCTGCTATTTCGCTTTTGATGTCATCCTGTAAATTCCCTTTTCGATGTCGAAGCTTGCTTGTCTCAATAGTTTCAACCTCAAGTCTCTCACGGGCTGTTTTCCTAGACGATTCCTAGAATTGGTTTGCAAACACATTTTTGTTTATAATTGGAAACACGTTTTTATAATATGCAACAAACAGGGTGAAGAGTGATGTTAAGTTTAAGTATTTATGATATTGTGACAAATACAAATTCCATCTAATATATTTTATTTCATAAATGGTAACATGTTAAGGACATGATTTTATGAAAACAACAACGTTACGTTATTTGCCTCATAGCACATAGGCCTACTTGATATTCCTATGACATTGTTTTGCAAACAACAGTGCATTAAAAAACATGAATCAGATTTACATGATTAAGAATGAGTTGATGATAAATGAGTTCATTTAAATACATGTAAATTATAGTAATTTAGTAAATACCAGCTCTTTAATGGCTTCAGCTGTCTCTCTTAGGTGATGACTCGCTTCTTGACTAAACGAAACCCCTTCTTCTCTCAGTCGTTTATCTGTAAAGTGTCGTTAAATCGATATTATTTCACAAGTAGTTATAACAAATCAATTCTTAAAATGGTTATTATAACGTAAAATGAACATTTTACATTTCACAAAATGAAATCTTGTGATTTGAAGCGATCTACGTTTTCACCTCTAGTTGGCGATTAAGGCTACTTTTGCCACACCAAGGCCATATCTTACCTAACTCGCTCAAATGCTCTAAAACAATCCTTACAGCTGGGAAATCCGGCACCAAACAAGTCGCCATATTTTTAAAATTTTATTTTATTATCATGCGGCTCAACAGACGACGTATCCGACACAACAGTTTGACTCGCAGTTCATCTGTGTACTGAACATGTTGGCATGACGACCGTCACAGCAAGTATAATCTGCGTTTTCCTCACTTCATTTTCCAATTAGCAAAATCACAACTACAGTGTATGGAAGCAAACACATCTTGTAAAAATAATGAAGTCTTGTCTGTCTGTCTTTTATGTCTACCTGTCTGACATATCTACTCTGTCTACTCTAAAAATAATAGACTTTTATTAAGTTCATTATAGTTTTCTTAAAGATACTTAATTCAGTAAATATTAGTATAATATTAGTATCCTATATTCTGTTTCAATACCGGGAACTATGGCCACTTAGTATTTTATAAAAGTGGTGTGTATAGTTGAAATAGTATATAGGGTTTGTCTTTTATGCATCTACAATAGACTTTTGTTTATACTACATACTACAATAGACTTGGGTTTTGCTACCCATATTATATTTTTACTGTATTACAAAATCATTGCTAAAATCATGGTACTATACTTACCATGGTACTATAATTACTTTTCAACTTGTACTGTACCCTTTGTTGTTTTGTAAGTTTTATCTATCTATCTGTCTATCCATCTGTCCATTTGTCTTGTTTTCACTATATTTAATTTTACATGTTTTAATAACTTAAAAATACAGTTGTAATACAGTGAAAATATAATATGGGTAGCAAAACCCAAGTCTATTGTAGTATGTAGTGCCTTATAGGCAGTTTTTCTAATGTTTGAGCTGGTCAGGCTATAAGGCAAGGTTTTGTCATTGATATTATTGCTAATATCTTGTATTACTGGAAGCGCTTTGATGGTTCACAGAAGCAGCGGAAGCAGTCCTTTTCTTCAAGGGCCCGTGTAAACCCGATACCCTTTTGTAATCTTCAGAGACAGTGAAAGGAGTCGAGGTAGTTTGATGTGGTTCAGCATCTCTCTGAGTGTTTGTCCTTTTAAAAATGTCCATTAGAGAGCACTGTTGATCCTTGTAAAACAGCGCTCAGTAGCCCGCCATCCCTGACTCCAAATGCAATTAGAATGGGCTGGAACTGCAGTGTTGGTATTGATTTCCTTACCACAGCATCTAGAAAATATTGTGTGAATTTTTTATTTTATTTTATTTTTTACAATATATGTTTCTGTCTGCTTACACCGCTGTGGGTACTGCAGGTTCAGTTTGTGAGTTCATACACTTGGGCCAGAATACTGCCAGTCTATTAAAGCATACAGCTACTTTGATAATTGATTTTCTCAAGGTAATATAATCGTGTTGGAGCTAAGATGACAATCCACAGGCTTTCACCACCGTAGCTATACAGAGAAAAGATGATATTCAAAAACATACTTTGAATTGTGCCACATGCCTAAAATAATATGTGAAAATGAGTGCATTATAATGATTTACAAAATTCCTCCTTCAGAGATGAGACCTTTTATCAACGTTTACATTTTAAATAAGTGGCAAGAGGAGTGGGATGCATTGGAAAATAATAAGTTGTATGAAATCCAACCTGAAATCTCAATCAGAGTTTTAAGACATTTTAAGACTAGATTTGATCAAGTGATTTTTACCAGATGTCGTATGGGACAGACAAGATTAACCCATGCCTTTTTGCTTAAAGCTGATGACCCCACTCAATGTTTGTACTGCACAACTCCCCTTACTGTAAAACACATTTTACTGGACCGTCCTGCTTTTAATGGTTCCAGAAGACTTTAAAAAAAAAAATAAATAAAATGAACTGTCTTAAGGACATTTTTAACAAAGTGACACCAGGATTTTTTAAAAAGAATTTTTATCATGTATTAACGCAAAATCTTATTTAATTTATGCATAACTTTTTGTTGTTGTTTATAATTGTATATTTATTATTGAAATGTTCTTTAGTTCTTGAAATAAAAAAAAACATTATAATGATTTACATACTTTTAATCTAAAAAATAATAAACATTGGTAATGAATTAGACTGAAGGTTTAACTATATATTTGGATCGAAGACGAAAAGGGCTTTTAAGCATTGGAACAATAAACAATTAAACTGTTTTTTTTTTTGTTCAATCATTTGGTTTTTTATATATATATATATATATTTAAATTTAAGGATCATTGCAGTACCAAAATGTTAATCTTTTCAGACCACTAGGTTTTACTTGTTTTTAATCATTTATGAATCTAATTTAATATATTTAAATTATATAATTTAGTATATTAACTTATGTAATTTACTAAATGAATGTTAAAAAAAGTTTTTACATGATAAATGATCACCCATGTTTTTACATTTTTATTTTCACTTTTATAGTATACATTTGTTCTGCATTTAATAAGCTTTCTGTGCATGTACAAATTTTTGTGGATTTCATTTGATGCAGAAACTAAATGGGACTAAAAGGCACAGTATGTAATTTTGCCACTAGAGAGCATGTATTCACAACAAATAAAAGCACATTTTGATGACCCAGAGACTGAGTGGGGAATCGTGGGAGTTGTGGTCTTCATTACATCCTGCAGAAATCATGGTCATCATGGATGAGCTACATTATTCAACACTTATTATCATGGTAGTATGAACCAGATAAAAGCTGAAAGTTGTTGAAGTGAAACCAGACGCTGAAGGAATTGCTTATGAGGGATAAGCATGATGCGGCATGAAAGCAGCGGAATTTGTATTATGTCACAGTCCACCATTTTCGGTTCTTCCACTCATAATCAAGAGGAGAAAAAGAAGCAGTGCTGTTTTATTATACCAAATATATTTATTAGGATTCTGTTGTAATGCTGCTCTGTCCTTGTCTAATAAAACACTCCACATATTAAAGCGTCATGCGTGTATGATGTCATTAGTATGGCGATGCATGACACGATTTGTCTCACTGGTTAAAAAAATTTTATTATCTGGATTTTAACATTTTTCAAATGATTTGGGATAATACAAGCAAGCAAAATATATAACACTGTGGTTTTTGAATATTTTATAAAAGCAAGTCTTACATATTGTGCCTTTTAAACCAAATTAAAATATTAAAGGTTTTTAATGATTAATTTTTACAGAATACACTTGAGACAAGAGCAATAATAAGCAATAAAAAAAAATAATTAGCAAATAAAAGTTAAAACTCACAAGATGTTTTTGTTTTTTGAGTTCCATGTGACAACAATGGGGTATATGCACACAGACTTTTAATTTCAGCCAGCCAGTCTCAGTACTTCTGGTGAACTGTCTTTCCATTATAAAATTGCCACGTTTAAGGTCGGATTTCTTTAAAAATCAGTGATAGACTTATGATAGATTTATGATATAAAGTGGGTCTCAGACCGGACAAGAAGCAGTGCATTAAATTCCATTCTCCCCACTATCTCTTTAAAATATGACAATTTATTTTTCCTCAGTATTTTCATTGTTTTTGCGTTAGCCTACTGGTACTAATGGCGCTAGTGGTTACACGGTCTTTCATCTCGTTTTACGCTTGAACAACTAAGTGAATGCTTGGGTCTATTTAACTGAATGTATTGTAATTACGTTACAACATCGATGCTGTAAAAGGAACCTTATGAAATTGAAAATAGTCACATTTAAACATAGCCCATTCAGTATAAATTCATGCTCATAGATTAAAAGAAAGCCTTTTTATAAATTCAGAATTTTTGCAAAGCCTTATTATCCCCAAAGTGCACTGCATTGGAGCTGACTAGGAAAAGATGATATTGAAAAGCGAACTACGAGTCAGTGTCAAACTACTGAAATAAGTTTCAAACGCAGGAAAGATGAATGCTTTGTAATGATCCTCACAAAAAAGAAGTAGTGTAGTGTATAGTGTACAATGCAAATCTTGCTGAATGAATTCAATGATTGAATCATACAGCCATATGGATCGATGACAAAAAGTGTTTTAAAGCATCAAGACAATAAACATGTAAATAACTTGAAATTGTTTGTTTTTCCATACATTTCCATACTCTAAATTCAGAATTTTCGCAATGCTCTATTATCCCCACAGTGCATTGCATTATAGCTGATACTAAGAAAAGATGATATTGAAAAACCTACTGTGCCAAACGCCTGAAATCATTTGTTTCTGGAAAGACGAGTGCCTTGTAACGATCTTCACCTTTCAAATCTAAAACAGAAGAACATCGATAACGTTCGTCTGGCTGAATGAGATTGCACTCATTTTCATCTTTCCCTCTATGAGTGTTATAGTGCTCTCTGCCAATGCAGCTGAACCGGGAAACAGTCCAAGCGGAGTGATTTTAATTGGACTCCGGTTCAGTAGTCGACATACTAGCTGATGTGGGCAGCGGAGTGAAGGGTAGAGTCGAGCCTCATACTTTTGGATGTGATGGGAGCTGCAAACTGTCTGCCGCCTGTAGCCTCTTAGGAGAACTTTAACAGGGATCACAGAGGTCTTGAGTAAAACACAGACCCGTAATAAAGCCTATCTGCTGGAACACATCAAACCTTCCTTTTTTGATTTTGACCCCAAAAGCCACAAAAAGCCTCAAAAAAGGCCCCAGCCTATAATTTCTGACAGCAGAAATGAGCTAAATTTACTAGGCCTGCTTCCAGTTTGATTTTGTTGTTGTTGTTGTTGATTCATGCATAAATCGACCATCTAGAAATTGGAATCTGACAGTTTTTGATCAACCCAATCTCTGTAATACGTGTATAGAGCATTAATGGAGACAGAGGCCAGATATGGTGCACAGAACAAACTGTACTGTATGCTGTAAAAATATCTGTTAATTAACAGATTTTTGTTATTTTGTGATTTACATGTTTTGTTTTTTTCATTTACTATTATGAATTGCATTATGGAATATTGATTTCTGCTCTGTCGACATTTGATGGTGAAATTCTACTTTGCAGTTTAACACAGTTACTTTTATTGACATTTTAGTTGTTTGAAACAATATATGGTATAAGAAATACTATATATAAATAAGTAAAATCACTGGAAAAAGTACTGGCCGTTTATTATCAAGTTTTTGTACTATGATTACAAGACCAATACAGACAATATATCAAGTCAAGTATAGCTTTATTGTCATTTCACTACATGTGTGCACATACAGAGGAACGAAATGTCATGTCTCGCAGGACAACGGTGCTACATAAATGAATCATAAATACACTGGACATAAGGGCTATTTAAAAAAAAACAACATATGCATAATTAACATATACTATAAGATACTCATCTATACACATAAGACAGGCTATACAAGTACTTTTTCATGAGACTGAACAATGTTGTGCAGGATATTGTGCAAAAGAGGTATTTAAGGTTTAATGTTGTGCAAAAGAGGTATTTAAGGTTGAAGCAAGCAGCGGAACATGATTGTGGTACATTTATAGTAAACCTTGTTTTCATTATTGAGTTCTTGTAAGATGGAGTTTAGATAAAGTGTCAGGTGCACAAGAGAGAAGAGTGTTTCTACAGGTGGTTTGTCAAACCCACTCACCTGTATGAAGCACAATTTGAAATGCACAATGTTTCCAAGAGACATGGAATGTTTAAGAAAGCGTCTATAGTGCAAATGTGCAACCTAGTGTAAGAGTCCGAGAGATGAGAGGTTGTCTATTCTTCAGGTGTCTTTTCTACTTTTCTATCACTTTAAAATGATAAAACAATGCCAATAAAAGTCCCCTTTTTTTCTTTTTAACACATAAAATTTGTTAGAGCAAAGATAATGTTCCCATAATGCAATTCAAAAGAAAAAAATAAACTAGAAAGAAAAACATGAACCACAAAATACGTAAAACTGCTAATTTATGGGTATTTTTTTGCATGACTGAGCACAGAAAATAATGAGATGCCCTGTAAAAAGGTTCCACATAATCTCTTCCTGTTGTTCCAACACAAATCAATTTTCATTCATTAATTTTCCTTCGCCTTAGTCCCTTCATTCACCAGGGGTTGCCACAACTTATCCAGAATGTTTTACACAGCAGATGCTCTTCCAGCTGCAACCCAGTACTGGGAAACATCCATACACACTCATCCACTACGGCCAATTTAGTTTATTCAATTCACCTGTACTGCATGTCTTTGGACTGTGGGGGAAATCAGAGCATCCAGAGGAAACCCACGCCAACACGGCCAACTGACCCAGCTGGGGCTCAAACCAGCAACCTTCTTGCTGTGAGGCGACAGTGCTAACCACTGAGCCACCGTGTCGCCTACAAGTCAATTAAGTTAACGAAATTGTTTTTACAAATTTAAGTGGATTGAACATAAAACAATTAGGTTGTCCCAAAAAAACTCAAGAATTGTGATGTTAAAGCTGATTTTAAATATGTAGTTTGAACAAGCAGCAAAAATCTTTTTTTTTGAGTGTACTCTGCATTAACTTCAACATATTTAACACATATTGACCTTTGTTCATTTCATACTTCTGCAATTCTGCGATGTTTTTAACGTTAAATAAAAACAAAAATTGTAGGAATAAGTAAAAAAAAATATGTATAATCATAAAAGATAATGTTAGATAAGTTCTTCGCAATCCATATCACTAATAAAAAAATAAAGCTTTGATTTATTTATGACAGGCAATTTACTAAATGTCTTCATGGAAGAACACAATCTTCACTTAAAATATGTTCATTTCATATGTTCACAATTCATTTTTTAACTAATACGATGTATTGTTTGACTTGTCTGTTCTTAATATATACCCATGTAACTTAAGACTGATTTTCCGGTCCATAGTCACATAATTCTTAGTCACATAAAAAAAAAAAAAAAAACCAATCACTATTTCAGAATTTTGTCCCCCCCCTTGCCTCAAGCTTGTTCAGGTGGTCCTTTGAAAGCTGCTTGTCCTTCACTTCTGTTCTTGTTTACATTTACAAAATGCCACGTGACGTCTGTACCAGAGCGTATTTGGTGTCACATGTGGCTGTCTTTTGTGTTGTTTTCAGATAGACCCATTATGGCTCTTGATTGTGCATAATGTAACAGGTAGTGCTGTTAAAGTACTTGGCTTTCCTTCAGACCAGGGTCGCATTACGGTTCATGTGCATAATTTATTTGCAATCCAAGGTCAAAAGCTATTGCGCGATAGTATGACATCTAACATACCAGTGCGTGAAGAGAGTTTAATGTTTCCCATTGTGGAAGTGAGTGCGGAGAGGATTGTTTTTCAAAATTGCTGGACTTATTAGTGCTTTGTGAAAAATCTGCAATTTTTGGTTGGATGAGGATATGGGGAAAAATAGATTATGGTGTAATGGTTGCATATAATGGGGCTTAATTCTGTGCCTGATAATGTAGCTGGAGGATTAACTGAATGATGGTATAGTACGCTGTATTAAAACACATGACTCATAGTGCATAATCCTTTTATACTGCATTGCACATTCTGTCCTTTTATAAAAGCATTTGGTTTTTTTTTTTAATCAGCGTGCAAACAGTCCTATATTGGAGTCCAGGGATTTCTGTTATTTCTGAACAAATCATTCTATTTTAACATAATCTAAATACATTTAAGATATTTTTCAGGGTCATTGTATTTGTTTTGAAAGAAGTCATGAAGGCTGAATTCATTTACACTGAAATGAATAATAAAATTGTAATACTGCGAAATCATATTGCACTTTTAAAATACATCTTAGCATAGGTTTTGAAAATGTATACATTCCTATGATAACTGTAACACTGGAGTCAGGGTACAAGGTAGTTGAGGATCCACACGCAGTTTGTTAATAAGAGTAGTCAGGCAGGCTACAGTCTACCAGGTAGCAAACAAGAGCATAAAGGTAATCCAAGATCGTAGTCAAAAACAGGCGTATGGTCAGTGCAGGCAGCAAAGAGTCAATAACGAGAAAACAAGTCAAGGATCAAGACACAGAAAGACCAGAGAAGATTAACGCTTAGTAATGCTACAGGTTAACAGTGAGCAAGACTCAGCAGTGTTTGTGAAAATGAGAGGTGTCTTTGTAGTCCATGTAATCATTGATCATAAGTTTCAGGTGTGTGTGTGTGTGCGTGTCTGTGTCTGTGTGACAGTGAGTGTCCGGATTATTGTCAGTTGGAGCGGGTGTTGATTGGCACACAGCATTGTAGTTCTCCAGCGATCTGTATGGGCTAGATCGCTGGTGATTGTGACAATAACAAAGCTAATTGTTAGAATATATATATTTTTTATAATAACATTAATTTGAAATAAGTTGTAAACAAATCTTTTCTCACTTTTAGTAAGTTTAACGCGTCTTTGCTTTATAGAAGTATATTAATGGTAGTATTGTTTATATATAGTTGAAAAGGGGATTTTAAGCATCAACAAAATTGTAATGCATATTTTGTACAATTTGTCCTGTAATTTTCATTCATTCATTTTTCTTTTTTCTTGAGCTATAATACATTTTTATCATGACTTACAGAAGACCCGCTAAAATATAATTCAGTGTGGCAATAGTTTATTAAAAAAAAAATAATAATAAAAATAATTCTTGCGTGTGATGTTTAGATTAAGTAATAACTTGATGACTAATCATGGGTAAAAATGCAACATCAAAATACTCTTCCCTACTTATTTCACATACTTTCGTAAGTATGCCAGATTAAGTATGCGGTTAAATTCAAAAATAAATAAATATGTTACACTGAATGAAGATTGAACATTATTTGATGTCATGTATTTGATGAAGATGAACATTATTTGATGAAAATGTATTTATTTCTCAGTGCACTTAAGCCAAACTAAAACAGTACACCCAAGCTTGTCTATTGGGGGGCAGTTCATTTCACTTCTTTCTTCCTCCTGTCATTGCAATTCATTTTTGAATTAAAGTCCAGTGGGGCATTCAATTGAAATTCACGCTCGTGGATTTAAAAGAAAGCCCGTTCTTAAATTCTGTATTTTGCCCAGTCCTATTATTCCCAGTGTGCACAGCATCATAGCTGACACTCTATTATTTGTGACTGATGTGAATAAAAGATTACAACACGGCCATGTCTGTGAAGCAGACAGTAGACAGAGCTAAGACTGTACAGGGATCTTGAGCTGTCATCATTTCCCATCTGCTCTTCCAGGGCGCTGCAGGCAAATTAGAAAAGCCGTACCTCTCTATAGATGTTCTATAAAGCTATTAATGAGATTTTAGGCATGCAGTTGTAGGGCTGCGCAATATATCGTTTTAGCATTGACATTGCAAATTTACATAGTGATCACGGGATGTCCAGTGCAATGTACAGTACAGTAGGGATCATTGACTTGGCACCACAATTTGTATGTGATTTTTGTGGTCTAATTGCAATGTTTAACCATAATACAGTGAAAGTTTTTAATTTAACATTGTGTTTTTAAAAGGTTTCAAAGCAAAGCACCTGTAGAACACATTCTCTCTCATCTCCACTTCCTTATCCATACTCCTTGTTTCTAAAAACATCTTGCAGTTCTTGGTGTGGTCCGCAGGTGAGTGGGCTTAACAAACCGACAATCTGTCTGCTGTCCATATGCTTGGAGGAAAAAAAAAATAGACTTTTAGATTTAGTAACTTTACTGTAGCATTTATATACTGTTAGTCTTTCATGATTTGAACTGCTTTTTTTTATCCTCACTTGTGAGTCGCTTTGGATTTAAGCGTCAGCTAAATGAATAAATGTAAATTCAAAGAACTGGATAGTCTTATATAGCTGAATAATAAGATTTCAACATGGTAATAACATATCATGAGCCTCAAATGCCATTGTTTCTTTATTCTCATGTAAATCCTTTGTGTGTAAAATCATGGTGAAAAACAGGCCAATTGAAACTAAACACAGACTCTGATCTTGCTCATGGCATCATTAATATGCATGCCCATGCTGCATTTGATTGGTCACAAAGCTTACTAGTGAGACAGCAATAATAATTTTCTTTTCTTCCTTATTTTTAAAGATTTTAACAGTTTATTATTTTCCCTATGTATGTGGGACTCTTAATTTGAAAAAAGGATGTTTCAACTTATTGACAGTACTGGCCAACTCTCTCGCAATAATTCATAACTTATTTATTTAGTGGCTAATTTCTATGAATTCGTATGATCTCATTCATACAGTTTAGTACAGTTTTCTTTTCCCCCCAATCATGGTTGGGTTTAGGGGTGGGGTTGGGTGCCACGCCTCCTTTTAAAAATTGTACAGTTTCGTACGTCTAAACTCATGGGAATTTGTAGGAATTAGTCAAAAAACTGACAAAACGTAACAATAGTTGAGTCACAGGAGCAGAGAACAATAATATTAATGACCCTTCCAAATAAGGTAAAAATTACCATTTTATTCTCGGGCCAATTCATGGGGTTGTAAATGGACACAAATAAAAATTCCAATGTAAAAAAATATATATAGCAATGTCAGTTTTTTCCAATATCGTACAGCCCTACTGAGTTTTTGAAGTCAGACTCCGAGTGGAAGGATGTGTGGAGAGGTTATGTATGCTGATTATGAAATGATTACGCTAGAAATAATTACACGGACCTATAGGATGTTTAATACACATGGCATCTGAAGATGTGCTGGGAACGCGGAATTGTTTGCTAGTAAACTGTTTGCTTCAGTAATTTCTATTGCTCCACAGATGGGATCAGACGATTAGCATAAATGTCAGTGCAGCAGGTGAGCAGGTGTCTCCATCACTGTGCTGTGTGTTTGAGACCTCCTATGGTTCTGTAGAGCTCTCAGATGGCAGATTACTCTTAAAAGTGCTTTAAAAACGACTGTGTGTTGTTGTTTTTTCATATTCATTAAGCACTTGAAATGCTGCTTTTTTTTTTTTTAAGAACAAGCAGAATGACTATTAGTGCAGCATGTGTACCTGGCATATGTTTGAATATTGATCTTTTTCAGGTTTCTCAGTTCAAGGTTCTTAATTAATCGCGCACCTGTATCCATCAGTTTTTTTTTCAACATCAAATCCAGAAAGGTTATGGTTTTTACAATTCTGAGAAATGTTTTCTGAGTGGTGTTTTGATATACTCACAAAGCAATGTTCTTTTCCATTTTTCACTCGATACCTTTATTTTTTACAAAACATCTTGGCAACAGTATACAGTTATAGTGCCTGTTGAACACTAAAGAAAAGTAGATTTTTGGAAACTAGTAATTAACGACTTTCATGGTGTTTGCTTTACTTTGTGCTCAACAGAAAAAAAAAAAGCTGAAAACAAGTGAATGGTGAGTAAATGATGACATCGAATTGTCATTTTTGGGTGAACTATACATATAAACTTACACTAAAATGTAACACAAGACGTTTTAAGTCAAAGTGTCCTCAGGAGAGAATGACGGTTAAACATGAAACAGTTAAAATTCAATCATAAAATGAACTCTCAAGTGTTTGGTTTTACTCCTTGATTACCAGCTGGAGTGAATCTTGCCAGAAAGTTTTTTTTTTTGTTTTTTTTGACAATGTTTTAAATCAAAATAATTAGCAAAGTTTCTGATTTTGTTTGAAATAGCGTAACACCAGTTCCTTCTTTGTTTTTGCTTGAAGTATATCCGGGCCTATTGGCTGTTGGGTAGTTCATCAGAGCATTGGACTGCAGTAGTATGTTGCTATGTGGCTTCTCTGGTGTTTGGATTTATTCCTATGACATAACTAAGTGGTGGTTGGAGTGTTTTGGATGAGTTGTTTACCTAGTCAGTATTTTATCATATATTTTAATCTCTACATATACACTCAAAGACTTTTGCAGCTTGTTCAAACTACTTTAAAATGAGTTGAAGAAACTCAATTCTTATTTTTTTTATGGACAACTTAGTTATGTTCAATCTACTTAAAATTGTTAAATAGATTAACTTATTTAATTTGTGTTGGGACAACATAAAGGAATTGTGTGGAACTTTGTAAATTTTTTTTTTTTTTTTTTTATTCCACACAGTTTAGGTCAAGTCTTTTGTTGTAGTTTGTTACTGTGATGAAGAGCCCTGTTTTTTGTGAGCAATTTCTATGAATTTTATTTGACCTCTGAAATTATAATTCTTAATCAAAATTCAATCTTCTGCTGAAATGACTGATCTCTGCTCATGAATGGAAGGTCTAATTTACCAGATCTTGATTCATTTAAATTAAAATGAATTATTTATGGATAATTTCAATTCATTTAAGGATAAAACCAGGGCCTCACGGTGGTGCAGTGGGTAGCACGTTCGCCTCACAGCAAGAAGGTCGCTGGTTTGAGTCTCGGCTGGGTCAGTTGGCGTTTCTGTGTGGAGTTTGTATGTTCTCCCCGTGTTGGTGTGGGTTTCCTCCGGGTGCTCCGGTTTCCCCCACAAATCCAAAGACATGTGGTATAGGTGAATTGGGTAAGCTAAATTGTCCGTGGTGTATGTGTGTGAATGAGAGTATGTGGATGTTTCCCAGTGATGGGTTGCAGCTGGAAGGGCATCCGCTGCGTAAAACATATCCTGGATAAGTTGGCGGTTTATTCCGCTGTGGCGACCCCAGATTAATAAAGGGACTAAGCTGAAATGAAAATGAATAAGGATAAAACCAAATCTCCATAGATTTTTTATTTTTTATTTATTTATTATTATTTTTTTGTAGTTTTGATTCTCTCTCATTTGTGCATCACTGCAATGCGGTAGAATCCCAATCTGACACTTCTGTTTCATCACAACTAAATATGAGCAATAGCGTAATCACTTGCCTAATAATGCATTAATTTTTCTTGACATGTCTTAGACTCCAGTTTGTGGTATATGCATCAGCTAACATGTCAGATTGCTAATTTGTTTTCCCATGATTGAGCTATACTTCATGTGAAACCATTGCACCCTATGCTTGAGGCTTGATCTTGATTTACATTTTTTTCTTTATCCAGAGAGAGAAGACTTGTTTATCTGTCTTTTTCAGATGCATGTGCAAATGTGATTCTGGGAAAGTTAGACATGCACAAACGCATCTTTATAACATCAGACACTACAATACTCATGAGTTTTGCTTTGTAAACCGCATTCATCAGGAACAGCTCTGTGGGCTCTGCCCTATACCAGATATGCTGTTCACTTGATACATTATTGAGCTTTCTTTCTAGAAATGGGGCTTGCATAATGCATGATGTAGTAATAAATACCACACTTCACATAAACTACGGTTTCCTTGCTGAAGAGACACTGTAGACCATGGGGAATGGAGTCATTTTGTCTGTTTGGTGAAAGGGAATAAGAGACGACGGTCGGGGAACCAGTAGCTGCGTATGGTCAACATGAGAATGAATAGACAGATTGAGGAATGAGGGATTGACGGAAAGCTTGCGTGTGTGCGTTTTGAAAGAGCAGGAGCTTGAATGCAAAAGCCCCCTGTTAGCTAGAGACGTTTCTAAATTGTAATTGGTGCTGGAGGGGGTGTTGGAAGTCTCTGTATGCCCATTGCCAGTGGAGCCCAAACACCAGAGGTAATACATCATCCCGTCTTTCGCTTGAGTAGCAGAGCTTACGCGTGTAAGAGCCTTTCATCTGATGTCCTGTCTGACCAGAGCTGAATCCATCCCTTCGGCCAAACCTGCGCTCGCTTATGTCCGACTTCCCTCCCGAACAGGGCGCAGGATTTTGACATATACCACAAAATCACAACTCAATTTTGCCCTTAACGAGTAGGTTTGATGGTGCTTTTAGTCACGCTGGATGGCCAAGATTTATGAAAAGGCTTGTGTGAGGGAAGCAAGTTGCTGACACTGAGGTTTTGTCTACTCGCATTAGTGCAAGCAGCTAAATCAGACTTGTTTTAGGACCTTTTTTTTCTGTCACCTGGAGGCACAATAAATGACCTGCTGTGGGGAAGAAGGAACAAAGTTGTCTCACTGTTTTAACACCCTTCGTGCGCTCACCTTACCTTGACCACATACTGCGCCGGTCTGATTTGCTGATGTGGGACTCTTCGGCACATTTATCAAGCTGCAGGATGGTCTCGTGTGTCAGTTTGCAAACAGACTGTTCTGTTGTCCTTAGACTTTCCTTGCTGGAGGACTCTACAAATTCTTTACTTTGGTCCGGGTTCATTTGTTTTAGTTTCTTTCCTGCATTGTGATGGACAGCAGAGTACACACAACTCCAAGCGGCATGTTAGGTCTTATTTATACTTCGCAGATTAAAGTGAAGTCTGGTGCAGTCTATAAGCTGTATAAGCTCTGAAAATGTTCTCATTTGAATTCTGTTCATCTGACACTGAAAACTTGAGGAATGATGTTAAAAATGCAGTTTTTAGGGAAATTCTTATGAGAAAATACTAAATCAGTAAGGCTGGAGGTAAAAATTTGGTTCATCAATGAATTACGGTTCTTTCTCTAGCGATACTAAATTGATTCTCAAATAGTGGTACTAATTCAATTCTCAAATGTTCAGAATTGATTCTGTATACAAATTAGATTAAGCACCATCGCAAGCTAGAAAAATAATAAGCATTGCCTGGTGCATGCATGTATGCTGCCGAACTTGCTTCATTTGAACAAAGATGGACAAACATAAGGATTTTAAAGATGTGGCATGGTCAAGAATCGTTTTGGAATTGAATCGTGACTCCCAGAATCGGGTCCCTAAAGATTCCATGCCTATAATGGGAAAACGTATGTACCATACATCTGTGTGTAAAGTTGGAAACTGCAATAAAAAAAAATTATGGAATAAAATTAGCCCAAGATTTTGACATGGTATTAAAGGATTAGTTCGCCAAAAAATTAAATCTAGAGTCCTCTCAAATTTAATCTGAAATATCTTAAAGGTGCAGTAGGGGATTTTTTTTTTTTTTTTAAACATTTCAAGAACAAGAACAAGAAACATTTTTTTGTTGTGCTGGTTAAGTCTCTTCACATTCTAATAGTAATGATTGAAGTAAATGATCTAAATGTATTTCTGTGTATTTTTATATTCTGATTAAGGCATAAAACAAAAAAATGTTCATCCAATTAAATATTGTCGGGCTGACATTTGCCATAATTCTGATAAGTAGCCCAAACTGTCTGTCAACACATGTAGATTTGTACATTTGCGCATCTGTTCTTGCAGATCCGCCATCAGCAAGTGCATGCGTGCATGCGCGCCGTGCATTCATGTGCATATGAGACATGTGAGATCACAGCGGTAAAATCAAATGCTGAATCAAAACTTTAAAAAATCAGTATTGGAGTTACTTTTGCACGCTGGAGGAAGGATGACAGCATGGCTGAAGAATTTCTTTTAGACCGGTAATGTTATGTTTTACAACTGTTTTAGTCACCCAAAGCTGATGTAGATTGTGTTGTGTTATGAATGGGTTATATGCACAAAAGTGCACTGAAATCTTCCAGCGAAAAATTGATGTGACTATTTTCAGTTTCATAAGGGACCTTTTACAGCATCGATAATGTAGATTTTTATTTAGTTTAACAACAAAACATCAGTGAATAGCGCTATTCCACCTAGCCTACTTTACTGCGGTGAAGTTGGTTTTATATTCACATCACATTGGTTCATTTTTGAACAATGACAACCTGTAACGCGCTCCCTATATTGTTTACCATGATACTTTAAATATTAGCTCTGAAATAGCATGTGTAAATATGGCTTAGTAATACGTGTAAGTCCTGCACGCCGCCGACCAACCACTAACTACATTTCTAACTGGTAAATGACATGAACTAGTGGGTTGTCTGCTGTCAGCTTTAAGCTGCGCACGTTCGTGTTTCAGGAGGCGTGGCTTTGGACGGCAGGGGAGGGACTGTGTTCCAAAGATATTATGCTAACCAGTTAGCATTTTGGCTGATCACCTACTGCACCTCTAACCTGTGTTTTGAGGATAAACGAAGGTCTCAGGGGATTGGTACAATATACGAGGGTGTCTAATTAATAACAGAATCTTTATTTGTGGGTGAACCCTTTAAATAAAAAAATATTTATTCCACTACCTTCAGTTATGTGAGTGATTGAGAAATTATGACTAAATTAGTTGTCTGTTTTTGTCCTAAATCCAAACAAACAAAGAGAACCAAAGCACAAGTGTGAATACAACATTAACGCTGTCCTTAGACTTTCTGTGCTACAGGACTCCACAAATCTATGAAACCTTTAACTTCAGCTAATATTCATCTGCTTTTGAGTTTTTCCTCCATCTTTTTTGATGGACAGCAAAGTACACCAAACTCCAAGCTGCATGTTAATGGCCTCGCAAAATCAGCCCCAATTGATTTTCCTTCCTTCTGATAGCAGACCTTGAATACACCTGGTTGTCAGAGCTCAACTAACAATGCTTGAATGACTGAAGAGACAGTGCATAGGCTGTAATCGATGTCTTACACTTCTGTGCCCGCGCAACCAAAAGCCTGTTACGAGCAGACAATGGCGCTCTGAGGGAAAAGCTTGGGCTGTCAAAAGTGAACTGTCAAGCTAGTTGTCCTCAGGAGCGTAGCCATAACAGTTCTGCCAAGTCTAATCCTGTTTGTGTTTACCTGTTATACAGCCAAGTGTGCAGCTGCTGTCTGATTGCGCTAATAGCCTCACAGAACGACTGCGTAGCCTGAGAGACCGAAGGGGAATGAGAGAGTGATTGTGTTCGTGGAAGAGAAAGCAGATCAAATCCTGTTCTTTTAAAGCCTCCACACACGTTCTTGCTTTTTGGTTCGCCGTGTGCTGTTAAAAATCGATCGTCTACCTGATTCCAGCCCCGCAGATACACCTGAAATGAATTCCTTTTGTCGTTCTCTGAGATGCCATTTTGGTGTTGAAAAGAAATGAAGAAAATAATTGTTAACATATAGGGGCTTTCTGTGAGATTTTTGTCCGTGATGTGCTTGAAACTAAAGGTTTAACAGAAACTAATGGCCTTGATATGGCTCTCCTTCGTTTTATTATGTTTGTCGCTTTGGTACGTGAAAAGTAACTGTATATGGGCCCATTTTCAAAGGAACAAGCACATTTTTTGCCCACAAGGGGGACTGATTAGTTATGTGAGAAGGTATTGCATTGACTTGATCCATTTTGGTTAAGGAGTCTAATATGTTTTCTTCCTCATCTTAATGAGTTGTGGAATCATGTGTTTTGGCCATTCATTCATTTTCTTTTCGGCTTAGTCCCTTTATTAATCCGGGCTCGCCACTACGGAATGAACCGCCAACTTATCCAGCATATTTTTTACGCAGCAGATGCCCTTCCAGCCGCAACCAATCACTGGGAAACATCCATGCACACTCATTCACACACACACACACACACACAACAGACAATTTAGCTTACCCAATTCACCTATACTACATGTCTTTGGACTTGTGGGGGAAACCGAAGCACCCGGAGGAAACCCACACGAACACGAGGAGAACATGCACTCCACACACAAATGCCAACTGACCCAGCCGAGGCTCGAACCAGCGACCTTCTTGCTGTGAAGCAATTGTGCTATCCGCTGCGCCACCGCATCGCCCCCCTATAGTCATTTTAACAATTCAATGATTTAGCCATTGGAATCAGAATGGGAAACCGCATATTTTAAACAAACAAATAAAAAGAAATGTTAACAGAAAAGTTCAAGGTAAAAAGTAACAGAGGCTGCGATATCTGCTACCAGATCTATATTCAGTTGTCAGGCACCCACATGAAAATACACTATAGTAATTTATAGTAAATACTATAGTCTATTTTTGACCATACTGACACTGACACCTCCAATAGAGATGATGTGCAATCAGCTAAAAAATTGCTAGAATTAGTTTCTATGTATGGGCGATATATATTGCATCACTAAAAATGATTGAGGTCATGTCCATGTGTTGTGCGATATGTTGATTATTGTGACATACCTAGCCATGAAAGCAAACAGAATTTTCGGCTGTAAATTTACGGTGGCCAAAAATGTTGTGCATCCCTACCACTAAAAAATGCTGTTCAAATGATTCTTGTGAGATAAAATAAAAAAAAAATCCAGCAGTGATGCATTTGAATTGATTAAACTGACAACAAAAACACTGGTGACACTGGACCTCAAGATCAGGATCATGTAACCCTGAAGACTGAAGCAGTGATACTAAAAATAAAATTTTTAGCAAAATTCGAATGAGGAAATTCTGAACTACATCAGACTTCAGCAACATGAATAACTTCAACTGTTTTTGATTCGTTGCCTTTAGTTACAATTTATCCAATGCTCAGGCTATTACCCAATCCAGATGTTTAATCAGATGGTTGCTTATAAAACATCTACAGTTGCCCACCAGCTAAAATAGGCTGAGTAAATGGAAATGAGTTTCCCTTTACTAAGATTAATTAACCATCTTTCTTTATCACAGCTGATGTAATGTGAAAAAATGAAATCAGGATTGCAGGTGTGCCTGGGCAGAAACACGGCGAGTTTACCATCAGCAGTTTGTTTTTATTATTATTATTTTTTTTATTTTGTAGACCTTCTCAGCAAATGGTTTTCTATTTGCATGATGATACTCTGGTTGTCTGAGAAGTCGCCAAGATCTTGCAGAAAGCAATGTTTGCTGTAATTTGGCCGGTATATTTTCAGATAGTCCTTTCTGAATTATTTCCCAAACCTGCTTAACTTAGTTTGTGTTGCTTCGGTTTCCACTCTTGCTTATGGAGCAGGGTTTTATTAGATTTTACCCACATAAGGTCCTCACCGGTACACCGTTAGATTTAAAACCTTTCTCGGAAAGTCTCCAAAGACATAACCGAAGGAGAGTGTGTAGATGAAAATGCTCAAAGCTGCCGCTGCCCATGAAATAAAAGATGTACTCTTACTGCCTTTTTGGCAGTATATTCAAAGTCCCTCCGGCAGGTCAGTTCACTATGCGGATACATTGGTTTCTTTCTATGTAGGTTTGGCCATACAAGCACAGATTCTATTTACTTGGAGAAAGATGAAAATCTATAAAACAGTTTGAGAAGATTCTGAAGGTTTTGAGAGTTTCAACATACACATTCCTACTTTTAAATCAACATTTGTTTACGTACTGCATATATTTAATAAAATTCAAGTCTTGCTCTCAATCTCTACAGCATTATGCTATTTTAAACTTTTCTAATTTTGTACCTACAATAGTTGTATATCCTTTTGTCATGATATACATTGCAGCTTTAGCAATTTTCTATCAGTGTCTGAAATAGTTTAAGGATCCAGTTTCTCTAAGGCAGCATTTACAAGTGACCCAATTCACATGGATTCTGATATACTCAGATTGGGTTCAGGCCTCATTCATATGTGGAAATGAATTCAATATGAATCAGATACATGCATTTGTGTCTGCAGTGTAAGACAGTCGATTGGATTTTCACTCGTCAATGCAAGTCATTGAAGAATACGGTATTGAATTATGTAAACTCTGATGCTGACAGAGTCATGCATGAGTCTTAAACCTTAAATATCACATTCAAGGATTTAAAATAACTTGTAGAGAGAGAGAGAGAGAGAGAGAGAGAGAGAGAGAGAGAGAGAGACATTCATTGTGTAAACAACACAAGTATTGCACATTATCTGAACAAACTATTTTGGTCAAATTGTGCATAAATCACACCAAATTAACGTAACATTCAAAAGATTACTGGTCAAAATTGATTGTCAAATGATAACTTTTCTGTCATAAATGAATAACAATTAAACTTGTTAAAAAGGCTTGAGGAAAAAAAAGGATAGTATGTACATGTGGGAACTTTTATGAAACCCTGCAAACAAATTAAATACAGGAATGGAGCAGAGCGTGCTCTTTTACTATAAAAGCTGTCTGTCAGCAACCACTCTTTTATTTTCCGGGTCAATTGTATAAATGCAGATATCAGACATGACCTACTTTAAAAAGATCATACAAGCCGGTGTCGATTTTTCCTACTCTGTCAGATTTTCCTATCTCCCGTTCAAAAAAAATAGGTAGCACATTTTGATGATGATA
This sequence comes from Danio choprae, assembly GCA_903798125.1. Taxonomy (NCBI): domain Eukaryota; kingdom Metazoa; phylum Chordata; class Actinopteri; order Cypriniformes; family Danionidae; genus Danio; species Danio choprae. The sequence continues at coordinate 2,518,432 of CAIGQW010056782.1, forward strand.
TATATGCTACCTATTTGATTGTGTTATCAGTGTAAATTTTGATGTGAAGTGGTGTGATTTGAGACTGTAATATCGCTGTTACCCACCCAATCCCTAGCCCCAATCTTAGAACCATTCAAATACAGTGTTGGTAGCATAATCTGACGGGTGAGATAAAATGTCAGGACACCCAGTCGTCAGAAAATTGGATGCAATCACAAATCAGAATTGGCCATCAATATCTGTAAAAGTGTAAATGCAGCCTAAAACTCTCCTTTTTTGTGAGTCTGCTCTGCTCTGATTGGTCAGATGTCTTTATCTGGTTTTGAATGGTCTACAGCTTGCGTCAGAAACCAAGTGTCCATTACCATGTCTGAATTTAAGCTCTTTCTCCACACACAACGATTTAAACTGTAATAATGGTGTTGATTTTACCAGATCAATTCAAGTCTGAGTCTTCATTCTTTGGAAGTGCATAAGACGAACAGACACCATAAGAAGAACACAAACCAAAGTCCTCCATGCCTCTGCGATAACTATAGTGTTTGACGGCCAAAGTGGGCAATCAAGTTCATATTCATTCAAAAAATGGTAACAAATCTCCTACTGTAGGTTTCTGCAGGAAGTAAAACTGACGACTGAATTACTGACGACTCATTTCAGCCAGCTCAGATTGAGATCTTTCTTTCGGAAGACAGTAACTCATTTTTGAGCATTTTGATCTTTGAAATTTTGAAGACCTTATTACACCATACATGACCGGTAATGTAGTAGGGGCATTTGGAACAAAAAATAAACCACTGATTTTATTCACTTATATTTTCTTCATACGCTAATCAGTTCATCAACATTCTGAGCTCCATGAGACAATGAGTCTGTATTGGGTTATAATCCATGAGAAAAAGAAAAAATCAGCGTAGCGTGATGTTTTCCCATCTTTCGCTTCAGTCTGTTCTTGCTATGCTAAACCATTTTTCTCCCTGCGAGAGTCATGCACTCCATGGAGATCTGGTTAACCTGGAGAAACACTGACCTCTCTGTTTACCCAATGACAGCAGCTCTGTTTACAAAGGTGCCCAGTGTCTTCTGCATGGGTCTTCTGTTAAGTTTAATATAACTCTTCTGTTTAACCCGGACTGAAACCAGAACTTTGTGTCTTTTAAAGTCGGAATGACATTATAATGTACTCTTTTTAATTCTATATGTGTATAAAGTGCTTGTTATAGACCATTTTGAGGCATGTAAACAATAACAACGGTCCTAATGTATTCCCCGTTTTACTTTTTTTTTTTTTTTTTTTTTTTGTTTAAATTTTCGTAGCTTCCGAGAATTCAAAAAGATCAACATTCATAACTGATGATATGATGGCTGTTTTGACATTAAGTTTAGCTTGAATTGCCTCTTATTACAGCTAAGAAATAGTTTGACAACAAGCAGGACATGTTCATAGGCCAATGACATCATCACATTGACATGGTCTATAAACAATGTACATGATTATTTTGTAAAAATTCATTTGCCCTCAAAATCTTTAATCAAATACCATAACCTTCCCTCCCCCCTCGAAACAATATTTCTTCAATTCTGGTAACATTGAATGTCTTTTGGGCGGGGCTATCAGGGCGTGTCTTGTTTCTGCTCTGCCTTCATCCAATCATCAACCTTCTTTCATATTGCTAGCAACATCTGTATTCAAACAATCCAATCGGTTCCCAAAGGATGAAATCCCTGTCCTACATTTATTTATTTATTTATTTAATAATTTTTTTTTGTTTTTCTAATTTCAGGACAGCTTTAAGTGGAAGTACATGATGATAGAGAAAAAAAGGACAAACTTAACTTCTGTTTCATGGTGACCTTTAAGTATATAATTTTAAAAAGTGCTGGGAAATTCCTTACAAATAGCAGTCCGTTATATTAATTACATGACAGAAACTGTAATTAGTGCATGTACCAGTTACATCTAAAACCTGAAAACTTCTTATATGTTTGGTCTGAAAACCCAAACCCTTGAAAATGGGTTTCAAAGTGCAAGTTTTGGAAAACACTGTTGTTATTGATTCCATTTAAACAGCAAAAATGCAACTTGTGTAAAGTTTATTGGCATGTGTTTCAGTAATGTTTCAGTAATGTAAAGGAAATGCTTTTCCACATTTAGTGTATTATGTAAATGTGACATAAAAGTAGTCCATATCATTCATAGACTATATTTTGACTATTTCAAACCAAATAGCTTTGTGTGAGATATACATAATACTGTTTTTTGAATAATATGTAGTCTTGTGTGTCTTTTGATCTTTTGCTGTTTAATGGAGAGAGGCTAATAGTTTTTACTTTTTAAAAAAAAAATAATTTTTAAGGTATATATAAAAAAATATATAAAAAAAAAGGAAATACTGTGAAAATCACAGGAGAGCTAATAA
>CAIGQW010056782.1:2521233-2533379 GCA_903798125.1 Danio choprae
TATTGCTGACAAATATAGGATAGATGTAAAGTACAAAAACTTGAAAATGGCTCACCACATGTTTTTTTCTTATAAAAACTTTTATCCTGAATGATATTTTAGTGGATGTCTTCTGCATTAGCTTTTAATAACAGCACAACATTTTTGCAAACGCCACATGCACACACAAATGAGCTGTTACTTGGGTTAAATGTTTATTAACGATTGCCTATGAAAGTGTATTAATCACTGTCAGTGCGGTCTGTAACATCCCTCATTCATTAGGTTCTTCAGGGTGTAGTTTCCTTCAGTGTTTCTCAATGCAGTTATTCATATGCAATGTGAGCAGACCCAGGTTAAGGGTAATTCAACCACAAGGGGGCAGAAGAGCATTAATTAATATAGAGCGTGTGTGCGCATGTGCGTGTGTGTGTGTGTAATGATGGTTTAAAGCTTTAGGGATGGACTTTTCGTTCTGGAGATCCATTACAGTTTTCTAATGAAGAGAAACCTCCATGTTTAGCTTCAGCACAGCATTATGGGGTCTTGGACAATGACTACCATTTATTCCAGCAAATTTAAGATATGCTGGATAATTAGGGATGAATGTTGCAATAGAAAAAAAGGCAATATACTAGCCTAAACTTTTTTTTGTTTGTTTCTTTGTATGCGTGTATGTGAAAATGGGCTGAAAATGTTATTTAACAACCGTGTCACGTGTGTAAATAAGCTCATTTACAAAGTCAGCAAAGTGAAATGTAATTCAGTGTAACAATGGTTTATATGCTAATTAATTGTTATTTTACATTTTTATATGTTGCCACTATACTTTAACACTCTTTCGGGTTCCCTAAATTGTCAGCAAGAAGCAAGAAGTTTTTTTTGTTTTTTTTCCACTGTAAAAAAACTAAAAATTCGTTTTAATTAGAGGTCAGAATAAGTTAATATTTTAGCTAAATATAGCCTGTCTGTTATATGCTGAACAACAGGAAAATGCATGACAGGACATTATATGTTTCTTCCGTATTTTGACATTGTTTCATTTCTCAAAAGTAGATTCAAAGGTCCCTTAAAGTGCTTTGAAATTTGTATTTTGTTCAATGTATGACATAATTTAAACTGAAAAATGAAGAAAGGGGTGTGGCTCGGTGGCGCAGTGGGTATCGTTGTCACCTCACAGCAAGAAGGTTGTTGGTTCGAGCCTCGAGCCTTGGCTGTGTCAGTTGGCATTACTGTGTAGAGTTTGCATGTTCTCCCCGTGTTCGTGTGGGTTTCCTCCGGGTGCTCGGGTTTCCCCCACAAGCCGAAAGACATGCGGTATAGGTAAATTGAATAAGCTAAAGTGGCCGTAGTGTACGTGTGTGAATGAGTGTATATGGATGTTTCCCAGTACTGGGTTGCAGCTGGAAGGGCATTCGCTGTGTAAAACGTATGCTGGATAAGTTGACGGTTTATTCCGCTTTGGCTGATAAATAAAGGGACTAAGCCGAAGGAAAATGAATGACATTAATAAACATTCATTCATTCATATTCTTTTCGCCTTAGTCCCATTATTAATCTGTGGTCGCCACAGCAGAATGAACCGCCAACTTATCCAGCATATGTTTTACGCAGCGGATGCCCTTCCAGCCGCAACCCAACACTAGGAAACACAAATACACTACAGACAATTTACCTTACCCAATTCACCTATATCGCATGTCTTTGGACTTGTGGGGGAAACCGGAGCACCCGGAGGAAACCCAAACGCAAACACGGGGAGAACATGCAAACTCCACACAGAAAATGCCAACTAACCCAGCCGAGGCTCGAACCAGCGACCTTCTTGCTGTGAGGCGATTGTGCTACCCACTGCGCCACCGCAGTTCTTCAGACCTTAGAGCAAATAACAATAAATGTGAATGTGGCAAAAATGGTGCGGTGCTTCAGGAGGTACAATATAATAATCTTAAGAGTTGTGAGTTTTGCCGATGGCACTTTTTACATATGAACAAAACATCTGACAGGCAGCGTTAGCATCTGCTAGAAAGTTGTTTGTGACTTTGCAATGTTGACAGCAGCTACATTTTCCGCTCGTGTTGTGTTGTCACACGTAATATGCGTTTTACACGTACAGCATGCATGTGGTGCCATTTGTATGCATTGTTGACAGGGAGATTCATCAGGTCGTATGACACGATGGAACTAGGAAGGTGTCATGGTTCATTTACTGAGGGTGAGTCAGGGATGTCATTGTTTATGAAGCATACTCTACTAACCAGTGGAGCTAATCAAGATGGCTTCCACTGAGTTCTGTTTCATGCTAATGTCTACCAAAATCCCTTGCAAATTATATAAATAAAATATAATGGCAATTCACATTAAGTGTTTGTTCCTATAGAGTGCTAAGTGGTTCCTGAGGTGTTTCTAAGGTGTTCATATAATGTTTCACAGCTTTATACTGTGTGCTGGGTGGTTGTTATGGTGTTGCTAAGGTGTTCAGGTTGTATTGGTGGTTGCTAAGGTATCCAGAGGGTATATTGGATGGTTGCTAATGTGTTTAAGAGTGTTTGAACATGTTCCCATGATGTTGCTAATATAGTAATGCTTGGTAGTTGCTATGGTGTTTCTAATGTGTAAAGAGTGCTTTAATGCTATGCTGTTGCTAATAAAGAGTATTGGGTAGTTGCTATGCTGTTGCAAAGTTGTTTATAGAGTGATTTAACAGGTTCCTGTTCTGTTACAAATATATTCATGTTTAGTAGTTGCTATGGTGTTTCTAAGGTTGCTAAGTTGTTTATAGAATGTTACATAGCATGCTGTTACTTTTGTGTGCTGTGTGGTTGCTATGGTGTTGATGAGGTGCTCAGAAAGTGTTGTTGGTTGCTGTGGTGTTGCTAAGGTGTGTACAGAGTGGTTTAGCAGATCCCTATGCTGTTACTAATATATTAAAGGTGCAGTAGGTGATCTGCCAAAATGCTAACCGGTTAGCATAATATCTTTGGAACACAGTCCCTCCCCTGTCGTCCAAAACCACGCCTCCTGAAGTCATAAACACGCGCACCGCGACATAACCGCAGACAACCCACTAGTTCATGTTATTCGACTGTTAGAAATGTAGTTAGTGGTTGGCTGGTGGCGTGCAGGACTTACACTTATTACTAAGCCATACTTGCATGCTATTACAGAGCAAATATTCAAAGTAGCATGGTAAACAATATATGGATATACAGGTTGTCATTGTTCAAAAATGAACCAATGTGATGTGAATATAAAACCAACTTCACCTCAGTAAGGCAGGCTAAGTGGAATAGCGCTATTTACTTGTGTTTTGTTGTTAAACTAAATAAAATCTACATTATCGATGCTGTAAAAGGGCCCTTATGAAACTGAAAATAGTGAAATCAATCTTTCGCCGTAAGATTTCAGTGGCTGAACAATACTTGTGCATATAACCCATTCATAACACAACACAATCTACATCAGCTTTGCGTGACTAAAATAGTTGTAAAACATAACATTACCGGTCTAAAAGAAATTCTTCAGCCATGCTGTCATCCTTCCTCCAGCGTGCAAAAGTAACTCCAATACTGATTCAGGATTTTAAAAGTTTTGATTCAGCATTTGATTTTACCGCGACTGTGATTGTCTCATGTGCACATGAACACGCGGCGCGCATGCAGGCTGTGCACGCTCAAACGGCGGATTTGCGTGAACAGATGCGCAGATGTACAAATCTACATTTGTTGACTGACAGTTTGGGCTACTAATCAGAATTATGGGAAATTTTGGCCCGACAATATTTAATTGGATGAACATTTTTTTTAGTTTTATGCCTTAATCAGAATATAACAATACATATAAATACATTTAGATCATTTACTTTAATCAGTACTATTAGAATGTGAAGAGACTGTCAACCAGCACAACACAATGTTTCTGAAGACAATCACCTACTGCACCTTTAATGTTCGGTAGTTGCTTTGGTGTTTTTAAGGTGTTCAGGGACTGTATTAGCTGGTTGCTTTGTTGTTACTAATAAAAAGTGCTATAATGTTGCAAAGGTGTTTAGTGTAAGTTTAACAGGTTGCTATGCTGTTGCTAATAAAGAGTTTTGGGTTGGTGTTGCAAAGTTGTTTACAGAGTGTTTTAATTGGTTCCTGTTCTGTTGCAAATACAGTAATGTTTGGTAGTTGCTATGGTGTTTCTAAGGTTGTTAAGTTTTTCATAAAATGTTACATAGCTTGCTGTTACTATTGTGTGCTGGGTGGTTGCTATGGTGTTGCTAAGACATTTAAAGAGTGTTTTAACCGATTCCTATGCTGTTGCTAATATATTAATGTTCGGTTGTTGCTATGGCGTTTCTAAGGTGTTCAGGGAGTGTTTTAGCTGGTTGCTATGCTACTAATTATTATGTTACTAATAAAAAGTGTCTGGTGGTTGCTATAATGTTGCAAAGGTGTTTAAAGGGAGTTTAATAGGTTGCTATGCTATTGCTAATATTGAGTATTAGGTGGTTGCTATGATGTTGCGAAGGTGTTTTAAAGGAGTTTAATAGGTTGCTATGCTGTTGCTAATATAGAGTGCTAAGTGATTGCTTTGGTGTTGCTAAGGTATTTAAAGTGGGTTTAACAGGTTATGGTCTTGTTGTGGAGTTCTCTATGGTTGTTATGGTGTTGCTAAGGTTATTAGACCATTATTGGGAGGCAACATGCTGTTAAATTTGTGGGATTTTTGTTCATGTTCAGTTTTCATCAAGTCTGATCACTTAAAGTAAAAGATCACCTCTTCTCTCACATTTTTAGTGACCATTCATGCTTGAGATAATGCTGCATCTTCATGGAAGTTTTGTGTTTGACATTGGGTTAAATGGCTTTGCTGCAGCCGATGTTCTTGCTGTAGTGATGCTGAGGTGACTCCAGCAGTTGACTTTTCATGTCATCCGAGTCCCTGAGCTTCGTCTTGGCCTCCAGCTGTGCTGACGGGGGCCTGTGGTTAAAAGCCTGCCCTACCAGTGCTGAATAATGAATGGTAATACGGAAAGCTTCCTGTCAGCGAACACCTGTGTGTTTAGCTCTGCTGATGCCATCCTGTCAGTCTGAGCAACACGTCTCCTAACCATCATGATTTACTCTGCCATGCCTGTAGGAGAGAAGCAGGTGTGTGAGGAGGACACAGACATTTGACCATAACTGCCAACCTCCTGCTGGTTCAACATGTGGCCAGTGGGAAATGTCTGTATATTAGGTTCACTTCAGTGTTGCCAACTATTTTCAATAAAAAGGCGCCAAGCTCTGCTCAAAGTCGCTAAATGTTGCTAGATTACGTCATATGTCAATTTGCATTTTACTGACATCATCACGTCCAACCGTTTCTGTTTGTTAACAGCCTATGGTTAATAAAGGGGTATTTATATTTGTACTACACTTTATGCATGTCAATTTAACTAAATTTATTGCTGTTTGAATACAGTATATCAGTATAGATGTGTAGTGAATTTGCAGTAATCTCTGTCGTAATAAACTTAGACAAGTTCTGAAACCGTTACTAAAATCTCTGTGATTCTGAACAAGAAAAGAATAAACGGTCAAAATAAATTGTAATTAAAATCAAAGGAGAAGCAGATCTGTTTGACTGTACAAGGGAATTACCCTCACTCACAGTGCTGAAGTATTTGCCGTCGGTATGCAGAGGGGTAATCTGCTCTCAGGCTGCAGGGGGGAGAGAGACTCCTGTACAACGACTGGGTCGCCTGTCAGTGCTCTGATGCGGGGAAGGGGCAGACGGCATCACCTGCAGCTCGTTGAGAAGAGTAGGAACCATACAGTATGGACACATGAGTCTATAAAAATCTCCAGTAACATCAAAAAAAGTCGCTAGATTTGTTGCTAGTCGCTTTTTTGAAAATTTTTCGTCTGAAAAGTCGCTAAATATATCGACAAAGTTGCTAAGTTGGCAACACTGTTTCACTTTCTCTTTCAGTGTTGCTTTGACTTTTATTTTTATAACTCCCCTAGAGTTAAACAGTTGAATTTTACCAATTTTAAATCCGTTTAGCCGATCACTTTAGTTTAGAATCATTGAATCAGGTTAGACCATTAGCATCTTGCTCAAAAATGACCAGCGTTTTGATAATTTTCCTATTTAAAGCTTGATTCTTCTGTAGTTACATCTTGTACTAGGACTGACAGAAAATGAAAAGTTGCTATTTTCTAACCTGATATGGCTAGGAGCTATTCTGTCATTCTAGCATAATAAATAAGAAAACTTTTCTGCTGTATCATGGCTGCAGCAGGGGCAAAGATTTTACAGAGTGACTAAAAATCGGATTACTTCCTTGTATTCGAGTTCAAATAGATACGGTTCAGGGTCTGCACCATAGTAAAAATGCTCTGAATCGTCTCTCACAAATATCTCAATGGTTGCAGGGCATGCTCTCTGTACAAGCAAATGGTCACGTTGTTATGTTGTCAGCAGTTACTACAAAAGTGTCAAGCTTTAAATAGAAAATGTATTGAAACACTTTGGTAATTGTTGAGCTACAAGATAATGGTCTAATTTGATTTAATGATCTATGCTAGGCTAAAAGTTCTCCCACCAGACCCAGAGGATCAGCTGAATGGATTAAAAATCTTAAAACTTAACTTTTAACTCTAGGGGCCTATTTTCAAAAAAGTGGAGTATTTCTTTAAAGCTAAATGTTTCATTTTCCGTTACTTGTAGTCATCTGTGACAATAAAAATACTGTACAGTGGGGTCTGAAAGTCTCAGAGCACATTAAAAATACCATTTAAACCTTGAAATACTATTTGGTGACTTAGAAATGAAAGCATAAGTAAATAAATCATATTTATTTAGAGTGCTATGAATTTGCCATCATGTTTGTTTGATTCAGCACTCAGCTAGGCTTTTTTAAGCCTATGATATCACATTCCTTTTAATAACTGAGCTTTTTTTGTTCTCTGTTTTGATCACTAAATCCTGTGTTGTGTTGACATCAATGGTTCATAGCCTCCCATTTGCATTCAGATTTGTGTTGATGTTTGTTTGTGGAAGGCTCAGCCTGTATAAAAGCGTGATGGCGTCTACAAGCTATTTAAACAGCAAATGAGGGCAAACGCACAACCAACTGTGGAAATGTTTGCCAAATGAAGCCACTGCTCTCGTGTGAGAGTACATGTACATTCGTCAGGACCTAAATTGTTTATACAAAGCCTGTTTGCGGCCTTTCAGTCATACCTCATATGGAAGAGCAGCGCTTTGAAGCTCTCAAGGTTTAGGAACAGTAAAATCCACAGGCAGTATGAAATATTACAGGAAAAGGCAAAAACGCCTGGCAGATCCAAAGCAAAAAGTTTGTGACTTGCATTTGATTTGTCAAACCTCCCATGAGGAAAAGCAGCCTACATGATCTGTAGTCATCTATTTATCCGTCTGTGGGAAGTGAGAGGTAGACTCATTAAATCCTACGCTGCAGGATGCTCTAATTCCGTTCTCTCATTTACGTCGATGACTCGGATTTTGGACAGACTTCAAAAAAGTGTATCTGTCAAAGTGGCAGTTGGGAGGCCATTAGTAGTACAGCAATAACAAGCCCTTGCAAACAATAGGCCTTGTTTATTCTTGCTTTAAAGAAGCACGGTCATTAAAGCATGATACTCCATTTAATGCAGGTTCACAATATCCATTAGTATAAAGACATCACTCAGCGGTGCACAAATGACTCATCTTGGATTGTTTTTATGTATTTCAGGTGCAGTTTATTGTGCTGCTCGCTTGTGCAATTATTTTAATATTTGTTCAACGTGGAGTGTTGTATTTGTGAGTTTATCTTGAGAATTTTCCTGTTTTTTTTTTCTCAGGTATTTGTACTGAAATAAAGACCGAGATTCTATATCAAGATAAATTATATTACAATTTCGAAAGACTTGTTTTTAGAAAATGTGTCTTGAAAAGGTTATTTGGAAATGTTTGAAAGTATAACTTGATTTTTACTTTTGTCTGTTTCTTAAACACGAAGTAAGCATTTTAGACTGATGCTTGAGTAATGATGCTGAAAATTCAGATGGCTTCACTTTCCCACAAGTCCATTTTCCTTAACTTTTTCACCACCGTTGATGGAATGTTCATTCATTCATTTATTTTCCTTTGGCTTAGTCCCTTTATTCATCAGGGGTCGCCACAGCGGAATGAACCGCCTTTATCACACAATGTTTTCCAGCCATTTGATAGAATTTCCACCAATTATGACAAACAGTACTGCTTTCTCACCTTTAACATATTTTTACACCATTTATGATATGCTTCCTTGCAATCAAAACTGTTGTTTTTGTCATTAGCAGCAGCGGTTCATCACAATTAATAAAACTTTTAGGCCATTTATGATGCAAAGCTTCTTCATCGATGGGACTGCTTGTTTTGATTTTGCTGTTCCTGAAATGTACTTTCTCGTCATTTGAGGTCATTTTCTGCTATTTATGACACAAATCTTCCTCATCGTTTATGAAATATTGCACCATTTATGGCAAAATGCTTTTCTGCCATTGGCAGAATTATCCACAATTTATGATACAATGGTTTCTCTCCATTAACATATTTTTTTGACTCAATCCTTCCTCTCCATTAACTTTTCTGACATTTATGATGCACTTCATCCCCATTAAAGACATTTTCTGTCTTTTATGACGCAATGCTTTCCAGCCATTGATTGAATTTTCCACCCTTTACAGTATGACATAATGCTTCCTCCATTTTGACGTTTGACAGAATGCTTACTCCCCACTTATAAGTTAGCACTTTGAAAATAACCCACATTGTTGATTAAGAAGTAATGCTGAAAGCAAGTATATACGTTTTATTTATTCTTATTTCTTTCTTTAGTATTTAAGGTATAGGCTCTCTTACTCCTTCAGTATATTTTATGTTTTAATAATAAATATTCGATATATGTGATCAAAGTGGATATAACAAGTAGAGAAAGGAGGTCAAGCCCTGAAAAACACGTTAAGGGATTATGGCTAGTTCTCAAATATGACATGAAACTCATGTTAATTTATCGTGACAAATCGATTGCTACATAATGTTTAAACTCCTCAAAACAGTCTCCAAAGAATAACTGACTGCTTCTTTCAATTTGTAACTGTATTAATGAAAAATCGTCCCCTGTAGTGTTAAATGATATGAACTGCGTCCTCAATGAAATAATGAGCTCTCGTGAGATTCAGGAGTCTCTGCCCTACTCCTTGCCTTTGTGTTTGAGGAACAATGTAGAGCAGTTCTTGGCCATAGTGCCGCTGAGAAGCCTATCTGATTGCCTCTTGATGGATGACTTTCTCTGGCAAAATCCCCAGAGGAGTTCAGGACGTGACGTAGGCTCCGGATAGATGATTGCATTGTACTATAGCTGTGTTGCTCATTGCTTTTGGACTGTAGATGGCAATTCACTGAGCAGAATCGGTCATTCTGAAAAATCCAAATGTGGTAACACCTTACCAGTACAAGTTCCTCACTATTAACTACTGGCTTATACCTTCTTATAATGAAGATATTGCCTGTTTATTAGTGCTTTTAAAGTATTTTCTACACTTCTTCTAATCTTACCCAACACCTAAACCCCACCACTACTTTACTAACATACAAATACGCAGCAAATTAGTTGATTTATTAAGCTACAAATCTTAGTCAATGGTTTGTTAATAGCAGGAATTGCACCTTAAAATAAAGTGTGACCCCAAATGCTTATCATAAAGTGTTAATTCATTCCAATTAAAATTTGGTCATCATTTACTCCCCTTAATGCTGTTCCACACACACATCTTTTCTTCAGAGCACAAATAAAATGGAAAAAAATAGAATTTTTTTTCCTTTTTTTTCTTTTTCTTGAACAATGCATTTAAAGTCTGTTTACCTCAAATTCTGATGTTTGATATTTTACCCCAAAATCACCTTACTTACATTTTAAGGGGAAAGATCTCCTGTAAATTCTCTATTCATTTACCCAGCTTTACAGCTTTTCAGACATTAACTTTTTTTCAAAGAAAAGATTGAATAATGATGCTCCTTTGTCACCCAATTAAGGTGAATGGTGACGCAGACTTTTTAAATACAGATTAAACACTATAAAAATGTTTGGTTGTCATAACCTAAACATAGGGTCAAATATGGACACACCTACATCTACCTTTTCGTTAAAAGTGTTATTTTTATTTAATTGAAAAAATCAACCCAACATTGGATTTGTCTATATCTGACCCAATGTTTGATTACGACATCGCAGCAGTTTTTTTTTTTTTAGGGTGTTCTGTTTGCAAACTTGTTGTCTAAACTTATATGCTTTGAGGTTAAATATTGATTAAAAAAACGTTTCATAGGAATACACCAAATCAATCAGATCAGCCACTATTCAAAAATAAGCTGATTATTCTCTGTGGTCTTTCGGCTTGCCTGTCACACATCCCTATTAAACTGATCACATTTTATGATGCAAAAGTCTCACACCAGAGAGGAACAGTAAACATGAAAATCTCAGCAGTGGCTGTCTCTTTTCTCCACATTCTGAACTGTAATAGCATCATTAAATGAAGTGTATAATTCTTTACTACATAGTTAAATTTCTTATATGTAGAGAGGGAGCTTGAAGGAAATAATGGTGCAAACCAATGATAACTCTCTTAAAGGGCACCTATGATGAAAATCATCTTTTGTAAGCTGTTTGGACAGAACTGTGTGTAGGTATAGTGTGTCCACAGACATATTGGAGTGATAGAAACGCAATAAGTTTTTTTTTTTTTTTTTTTTCCTGACGTTAAAATAGGATCCAAATCCCTCCCATTTTGAGGCTGACCGCACTTGACGCAGGAGTGCGGTTTCCCCACCCACTGAATTGATTAACAGCCGCGTATTAACATGTCTCTATAGTAACGCGTATAATCATATCAACAAGACAGGACGTGTGCAATGCGGCTGGGATTAAAAGATCTCCTTGTGATCATTAATCATCATCAAATGTGATCAAGAAGTTTTACAAGTTTAAAAAGTTTTTAAAACGGTGCATGTGTGCAATGAATTACAGCGATTTACTTCAGCTTTACTTTATCACCACAGCCGTAGTATTTCTCACACGTTACGTGAGATCTGCTTCCTTCATGTCTGTCTGATATCTGACGCAGCTGAGGCGGAGACTGAGGCACACTGACAGGCATGTGGGAACGGTGGGCGGGGAGCAAAACACCTACATGGTGTTAAAAGCAAAAAAAATCCATCATTTAAAAAGGTATAATAAACAATCTGATGGGTGTTTTGAGCTGAAACTTTAGACACATTCTGGAGACACAAAAAACTTATCTTAAATCTTTAAAAAAGGGTAAAATAGGTGCCCTTTTAAATAAAGGTTGCGAAAATTGTTTTTTGCAGTTATACCACAGAATTAGTTTGGATTCTTCATAAAACCTCTTTTAGGTCGTTAAAGAACATACTAGAAGAAGCTTTTTTTTCCACTGTAATGAACCTTTTATGGAATGTAAAGTTTCCTAAAGATTCTTCATGGAGTCTCCATCAATGCCAATAAAGAACCCTTGTTTTTTTGAGAAAGTTTAGACTGTATTCTTGGCTGCTGCCAGGATTCTGACCAGAACCAGAAAATCAGAGCACATCACACCTGTCCTCAGGTCTTTACACTGGCTCCCAGTTACATTCACAATAGATTTTAAAGTATTATTACTTGTCTATAAATCACTAAATGGCCTAGGACCTCAGTACATTACAGATATGCTCACTGAATATAAACATAACAGATCACTCAGATCATTAGGATCAAGTAAATTAGAAATTCCAAGAGTTCAGTCAAACCAGCGTGAATCCGCCTTCAGCTACTGCGCCCCCCGCTGCTGGAATCAGCTTCCAGAAATGATCAGATGTGCTCCAACATTAGGCACATTCAAATCAAGACTGAAAACACATCTGTTTAGCTGTGCCTTTACTGAATGAGCACTGTGCTACATCCGACAGATTGCACTATTATGTCTTTCTTTTCTTTTTCATTCCTTTAAAAATGTTTTTAACACATTTGATCTGTTTTCAATATTTATTGTTCTCCGTTGTTTTTGTTTTCTTATATTTGTTTCTTTTATTCCTGTTTATGTAAAGCACTTTGAATTACCATTGTGTATGAAATGTGCTATATAAATAAA
>CAIGQW010056782.1:2533779-2549372 GCA_903798125.1 Danio choprae
TATTATTATTATTATTATTATTATTATTATTATTATTATTATTATTATTATTTTATGTATTATTATTATTATTATGAATATGATTATTATTATTTTTATTATTATAGTTATTATTATTTTTGTTGTTGTTGTTGTTGTTGTGAAATGTTAAATTATTCTTAGTGTTTAGCCCTGTAAAAAGTCAATTTCATTCATAATGGTCTTAAAAATGCCTTAAAGGGTCTTAAATGTAACTTTGTGAAACCTGCAGAAACCCTGTGTATTAATATAATGTGTCAAGCAGTTTTTGAGATTTAAGGATTTCCACATTCAAATAAATAAGTGTTGGTCTTGGATGCTCGACGTGGAGTTGTTGTACATATGACCACTGAATTTTCTTGAACAGGACATTGATGAGAATTGAGTTAGTGTGATGAACACAAGTCAGATCGGCCTGAATAATTCATGAATTAACTGGTCCATCAAACTAACCGTGATGATCCGAATTATTATTATTATTATTATTATTATGTTAATGCTTTTATGAAACTTCAGTTGTGTTTTTTTTCTTTTTCTTCTTTTAAGTCTTATTTTACACTATCATCATAATTAAAACCAAGTAAGGATATCCTTTAAAAAATCTAAAGGAGAAAAATCTAAGTCATGTATTTAGAATGACTTTACTTTTTTGGATAAGGGATTTGTAAAGATAAACAACAAAATCAAATGTCCAAGGCACTGGAAAAGTAAGTGAAAAAATGTCAAACTAAAATCTTTTTAATTCTTTTATATACTTTTTCAAGAGTTCACACTTAGCTGATGATTAAATGTAAAAGTGAGTTTGGCATGCTGTCCTGGGAGAGAGCCCTGAGCTCATGAGATCCTCGAGCCCGGGGCTCCCTCCCGTTTGCGGGGCGAGAGGGGAGTTTGAGCTCAGGTAGGTCTCGAGAACTCCCCCGCTTGTTAATGGTGAATGTAAACTATGAATACTTGTGGAGAGAAATATAGCTGATTGATAGCTCATCTATGGTGTCGATTTGGTTTTGGTCAATTTATTTATGTTTTTTGGCTTGTGGGAGGAAACCGGAGAACCCGGGGAAAACCCACGCGGACACGGGGAGAACATGTAAACTCCACACACGAATGTCTCTTGGCCGGGTGAGATTTGAGCCAGTGACATTTGCTGTGAGGCGATGGTGCTAACCACCGGGCCTCCGTGCCACCCTGTCGAGGAAAAGGGGAGGAGTAGGGGTGGAAGGGGGGATTCTTCGGGACGAAGATGGCTACGGTGAGTTACTTTGGTTATTTATAGCGATTTAGGAATCATCTGATTGGTGGATTGTGCATTAGCTAAAGCGGGACCAGCTGCAGTCAATCATAAGCACGTGCTCCTCACGAAATTAGTTTATGAATAAACTTCACTTCAAGAGTTCACACTTAGCTGATGATTGAATGTAAAAGCGAGTTTGGCATGCTGTCCCGGGAGAGAGCCCTGAGCTCATGAGATCCTCGAGCCCGGGGCTCCCTCCCGTTTGCGGGGCGAGGGGGAAGTTTGAGCTCAGGTAGGTCTCGAGAACTCCCCAAGATGCCTTCAGCTCGGGACAGCAGCCACGTATTGAAGAACCCCACAAAGGCAAGTAGATAGACGCTATATCCGGCTGCTGGATATAATGTTGGGAAAGAGGGAAAATAGAAGAAACAGGCTCCTGCGGGAGTCTGAGAGAGGGATGTGGGGCAGGGATTACTCCTGTGGGAGTAAGAGCTGCGGGGCTGTTCTCCCGCCGGAGTCGGGCTCGGTGAACAACTCCTGCGGGAGTCAGAGCTGGGGAGTGAGGGCCTATGCGGAAGGAAGAAAGTAGCTATGGAGCTTGTTGGTGGAAGGAAGGAAGGAAGGTGGAGAAATGGCTTTAGTGTTGAAAGGAAGAGAGAGGAAGTGGCGGGACTCATCTCTGTAAGGGAGCGGAGCACTCTGCGCTGAGAGGAAGAGGGAAGGCTGAAAAAAAGAGAAGCGGAATACTTCAATGCTAAGGGGAGCGGAGCATTGACGCTAGGGAGAAGAGATGGAGCAGAATACTACGACGCTATGGGAAGCGGAGCATTGACGCTAAAGAAGCGGAATACTACGATGCTAAAGGAAGCGGAGCATCAACGCTAGAAAGAAGAGAAGAAGCGGAATACTACGACGCTAAAGAAATGGGAGCATCGACGCTAGAAAGAAGAGAAGCGGTGGAATACTATAACGCTAGAGGAAGCGGAGCATCAACGCTAGAAAAAAGAGAAGTTTTTCAAATATAACCTGAGGGCCGGGCGGGGGCGGTGATTGATTCCTGTCGGAATCAGCTCTGGGAGCACTCCTGCGGAAGTCAGAGCTGCGGGGCCAGTCTCCTGCTGGAGTCGGAAAGGGAGGGGGTGGTGTAGACTCCTGTGGGAGGGGGCCAGGGTGAGGACTCCTGCGGGAGTCAGAGCTCGGGGTAACTCCTGCGGGAGTCAGAGCTCGGGAGTGAGGCATATGCGGAAGGAAGAAAGTAACTATGAAGCTTGTTGCTGGAAGGAAGGAAAGTGGTGAAGGGACTTAGTGCTGGAAGGGGAAGAGAGGAAGCAGAGCGTTTGGCGCCGAGAGGAAGAAAAAGGGGAGAGAGCGGAAGGCTCGCACTTAGAGAAAGTGGAATACTCAATGCTGGAAGAAAAGAGAAAGCAGGAGACTTCGGTGCTTTGAGGAAGCGGAAGCACGTGACACTGAATGGAGAGAAGGAGCGAAAGACTTCGAAGCTAGGAGGAAGCGGAGCACTCGACGCTGAAGGAAGTAAGATGTAACTAATAGCCTGGGGGAGGGGGGCACTCCTGCGGGAGTCGGGTTGCGGGGCCGGATTCCTGCAGGAGTCTAGGAAAGGGGATTGGGGCGGTGAAGACTTCTGCAGTAGGATAAAATGTAGGGGACTTCTTCGGGAGTCGACGCGAGGAACGTGAAGAAATGGGGTAGTGTCTAGGAGAGAGAGAGGCACGAATCGTGCTTAAGGGGAGCGAGAAATGAGAAAGAGGCTGTGGCCTGCTCATGTCTTAGGCTTCTGGTGGGGGAGGCGGCTGGTGAGGGTCTGCTGGGCGGCTTTGAGGTGGTAGTGGCTAAGGCGGATGTATGATTTAAAAGCGTCTGAAGACCATCGGCCGAGGGTCTAGACTGTTGTTGTGAGAGCCTTTTGTGGGCGGCTGTGGTGGCGGCTCCGATTCTGAATGAGTGACTGGAGTATGATTCTGGTGGGAAGCTTGAAAGGTGAAGGACTATTTTGAGGTGTTTTGGAACCAGAAACGTGTTACTGTGTGGTTGGTGTCATCTATAAAGAGATTATATATATATATTTTCCTATAGTGTAAGTATGCTATTAGAGTTTGGAATGGGCTTGTAGGGGATGGAATGTTGAATATGTAAATGAAGTGTCCTTTGCATAATTGATCTGTTTGCTTGCTTAATAAAGAAAGATAAAGTTTCTTTATCCTGCAAATTAGATCAGATATGGTGGGGTGGATTGTAGGGATGTAATTTGGTGTTTGTTCAGAACATGTCAAAAACCAAAAAAGGCTAATGTGAACATGGCAGAGGGTGCGGGCTGTGTGAGTGGAAATGTATCCTTTGCGTAAAGTGTTAATGCATTTAGAGTGGATGTGGAGTGTAATAGGTTGTGTGGGGTGGAGGGGACGGGGGAGATATGGGAGTTGGGCAGAAGTGATGTAGGGGGAAGTTTAACATTTCAAAGTATAATTTCTAAATAACTAGGGACGGTGTGGAAGAGGGTCAGCTTCTGGATCCGGCTGTCATAATCTTTAATGAATTGTTTTAGCTGATATCCATGCGAGGAGTCTTAAAAAGGGGCATGAGCAACTGTGAATGGAAGCGCTTTGTTAGTGCATGATACGATAACTTTGTTATCGCAAAGTGCAAGGATGATAGAGGTGGGCATTCGTCCCCCCACAGGATGGCGGATGGTTTGAGAGCTGAGGATATGGGGCGTGGCTTGGCTGGTGGTCCTGGAAGTACCTCTTGAAGAGTAGGTAAAGTGATAGTGGATTGGAGTTTAAACCCCTTTAGTGATATTGAAATTTGCTTAAAATGCAATTGTATCTATCGCCCAGTCAATAGATGAAACATTACTCCATTTGTCAGGAATATCCTCCTCCTAGTCATAGCAGTCAAGCGGGGATTTTGTTTCGTTGCCGTTTTCACATCCAACCGACTTGCCATTGTAAACTTGCTTATGACACTTTGTGGCTTGTGACGCTCATGTGTATGGACATAAGTCACTATTGCCTTATGATAGGATTTCTATACTTTATGTTTGCTAGCTGCAAATTAATCTTTCAGAAGTTGTAATTCCTAATTCTATCAAATATGGCAGTTTTTTATTTTTTTTTATATATAAATGATATAATTAATATAATAATAAAAATTAAGTATAAATTAACTGCCGTCGTCTAATCAATAATTTAAGAATGGTGACACCAGTTTGCAACTGGGTCATTCATAACTTTCAAGGGAGAAGGCGGGACTATTTGGGTCCTGGGAGCTCTTTGGATGGCGGCGCTTCTCCTTTCAGATATTGGTTGAACGAACTGTCAATCAATGATCGGCGGCCATTTTGGGACTGATTTGTTTACATCTAAAAAACGCTACTCTATTGAACTTGTTTCAGTGACTAGTCTGGGTGACAGCAGTGCTTTCCGTGAATGTGTTGTGGACTGATGTTTAACGCAATTGGATTGCCTGGACCCCGTGTAGTCGAACTACTCCATGCTGTTGGAAGGTTATGGATCTGTGGACGGGCGGGAGGCTTGTGAGGTGGGTTTATTTCGTTATTATCTTGTGGTTGATGCCAGTATTGATAGATGATGCCAGTGTCATTCTGGTCACGCAAGTCTCGGCTTTCGGAAGGTGTATAAAAATGTTTAGTCTCTGTTGGTGAGTCGTTATTTTGACAAAGTTTCTCCTTAATTCATGCTATGTACCGCAGGTGGATCGGTAGGGGAGAGTTCGGCTTCATTGCAATGGTTTGGAATAGTGGATACCTGCGTCTGAGAGTTTAGGCAGAGTTCGTTGGCTGGAGATTGTGGATGTGTAGGATAGATCAGGAAAGGTATGTAGTTGCTTGAACTAGATGGAGAAGATGTTTTGGCCTCGTTGTGGTTTGATGGAGGAAGAGCTGGTGGGCCGGTGTTCCACCGGTTGCATCTTGCGGGACCTCAGGCTCGATTTGTAGACCTGCTCGTATGCTGGTGAGGCTGGGTGGTGCTGGGCTGCGGTTGAAGTTTCGAGGAGAGCAGGGCTCTGGCTGAAGTTATGTTATTGTTTGGTTGTTCTTCCGTATCGATAGGTTAAATGGTGCAATGCTGGAGCGTTTGTAACGGGAAGCATTCTTCGGGACGAAGATGGCTAAGGTGAGATACTTTGGTTATTTATACCGATTTAGGAATCGTCTGATTGGTGGATTGTGCATTAGCTAAAGCGGGACCAGCTGCAGTCAATCATAAACGCGTGCTCCTCTCGAAATTAGTTTATGAATAAACTTCACTTCGAGTGCCTTGGACTTTAGATAAAGTCCATAGATAAAATGATAATTGAAGGCACAAGGGTTAATGTATAAAGTGACTCAAGAATTCTTTATAATTAATGTTAAATGCATCTTTGTCTTTTTAAAATGAATGACTAACGCTGTATGGGCCATGCACAGATGTGTGCTGGTTAAAGATAGCATTATTTGAGTGATTCATTTCATCATTCATCCCTTTTTAATGCCGGTTGTAATCAGCCCACGCAATATAGTGCAAATTTAGATACTCACACCTAAAGTTTGCAAGGATGCGCACATACAGGGGCATTACTAATCAGAAGTTGTTTTGCTAATTTAGTTTTGATGAAAATATAATGCTCTGTGCTAGGAGTAGTGGTAGTGGTGAAAGTATTATATTGATGTGTGAGTAATTACTGTTTATTAATGGTAGTCGTTTATCATGTTATTTTTGCATTTACTATTGCAATACTTGGAAGCTTGGTTCTTTCTTGTGGCCATTTCACCTTCTTTTCCATTTTGCAGTCTTGCATTCTCAGGTAATCAAACTGATGGCAATAATGTTGCTAGCTTTAGTTCATTGAAAAGTCTAAATGGCACCAATTAGGTGACCGTAATCAGTGTTGGGCACGTTCCTTTAAAAGAGTCATTAATTATAGTTATTACTTACTTTTCACAAATAGTAACTGAGTTAGTAACTGAGTTACATAATTCTAAAGTATCTAATTAACAGGGAGAGTAGCTATTGTGTTACTTTAAAAAAAATCTAATGTCAAATGACTATAAAATAAATATAAAACATTGTACACTAATCTACACTATTTTAATGTTGTTGTGGGACAATGTGAGAGTCAATGGCAGCATGTCCTTAACTATATATGTAGATATTACTCAGACAGAATTAAACTAAATAATAAGTGTTTGTGGTGGAGAAAAATTTTGTTTTATTTGCTTTGTTATCGTGGTTTCGTCTCCTCCTTTGGTAGCAGAGCTCACGTTATCACCTGCATAGCCACTAATTTTGTGGCAGTTTGTCACGACGTGAGGTGCTTCATTAGATTAAAATTACTTGTCACCAATGCAAAGAGGCTCTTTTTTCCTGGGCATAAGTTGCACAATACATAAACATTCTTGCCTTTCACCTCAACGAGGGAAAAGTAGTGTTTCTATTTCCAGTTTGCAAACGCTAACTTTGAACTTGTTGGATTTGCCATCGCTCTGACTCCTGGTCGTTGGTGTGGGCCACTGACTGTGCATGTGCTTGTGTGAACACCCACCCTACTCTGCCTCTGATAGAATACATTTCCATCATAAGCCAATCATCACGTTCTCAGTTACACTATGTTCACAGACACACCAATCATCATCACTGGTTGGTTATGTGTCCCGCCTTAGCCCCGTACACACACACCCCAGAGAAAGAGAGGTCTTATGGCTGAGATGGCGTTGTAATGGGGGAAACAGTAATTCATTTGATTACTCCTTGCAAAAAATGTATAGTGCCGTTATTCTGTTTATTTATAGTGGCGTTATTCCCATCACTAACCGTAACCATAATGATATTGCATCAAATTCTTGCTGTAGATTCCAAATCTACACTGATAACATGCATATTGTTTTGTAGTATCAGATATGATTAGTAATAATATCTAGTGTTCACCACTTTTAAAAGTAAAAAATTACATGTCATTGCTGTTCAGTGCATGAACTGAGCAGCGCTTTACTATGTAAATAAGTACTGTGCTTTTCTATGTTATACTGTATATACCGTTGAAGTCAGAATTATTAGCCCTCCTGAATTACTAGCCCCCCTGTATATTTTTTTTCCTCCAATTTCTGTTTATTTGTTTTTTTTATACAAATTTCTAAACATAATGACAGTTTTAATTACTCATTTCTAATAACTACTTTCTTTTATCTTTGCCATGATGACAGTACATAATATTTTACTAGATAATTTTCAAGATACTAGTATTCAGCTTAAGGTGCAATTTAAAGGCTTAACTAGGTTAATTATATTAATTAGGCAAGTTAGGGTAATTAGGCAAGTCATTGTTTAATGATGGTTTGTTCTGTAGACAATCAAAGAAAAATATTGCTTAAGAGGGATAATAATAAAAAAAATTAACAGGAGAGCTAATCATTTTGACTTGTGTATATACATTGATTTCAGTTTCTGACCATATTGATTTTCTTTTTTTTATTTCATAGTCCCCACAAAATATACTTTATGAATGTAATTACATGTTACTGTAATATTGCAAACGTTCAGTGCACTAGTTGGCAAGAGCAGCTTGAACACCTCAGTGAATTTTCCCATGAGCCTCCAAACAATAGAGGGTGAGTGGGAGGGACAAACGTTATAATGACGAGGGTGCTAATCTAATTGTGCTAGCTGGCAGGAACTGCTGCTGGAGACACTGTAAGAAACTGGCTCATTTTTCACTGTGTTTGCCCAGACAATGTCTGGAGTGTCTGTAGTAAACAAATCTACGAATATACTGTATGACACATTTAGAGTTGAAAAACAGAAGCTATGATTCTCCCTTGCAGGGCATTTCCAAAAGCCTTTGTTTTTTACTCTGTGAAGAGATCTGTGAGAACCAAGAAGGTCTGAAAAATATCTTATAGGTTTCATTGATCCCGATTATATAAGGCGATTTTTAAATCTTTGGTCTTCAGCGATCAGTTCTGGAGACAGTTTGATGAAGCCATAAGTGCCATGTAAGTGCTTTGACTGTTTATGAGCTGTGACATGATAACAGGATATATTTTACACTACCTTGCAAAACTGTCACAGATGAAGCAGTATATATAATTTAATAATATAACAAAGTGCATTCCTATCCATCTGCCCGTCCATCCATCTGCTCCAGTCCCATGCACCCATGGCAATCCATCCCAATCCATTCATCCATATCCATCCATTTGTCTCTGTCAGTTCGTTTCAATTAGATTCATCTGTCCATTCATTCATCCATCCCAATCCATTCATCCATCCATATCCATCCCAATCCATCCATATCATCCATGCATCTCAATTCATCCTTTTGTCTGTCTGTCAATTAGTTTCAATTCCATCCATTTATCCATCCATCCATCCGTCTGTCAATTAGTTTCAATTTGATCCATCCATCCGTCCGTCCGTCTGTCTGTCAATTAATTTCAATTCGATCCAGTCTGTCCAACCATCCATCCATCCATCCATCCACCCCAATCCCACACATCCCAACCTATTCATACATCCCAATCCATCTGTCTATCCATCCATATAGGGATTTTTTTCTTCATAAAAGCTAGTGAAATTGCTTAGGTCACAACAGTGTATTCTTAAACTATGAACAAGACGTAACTGAAAATAGGGCTAAAATTGGATAAGTTTGGGAAAGTGTTGAGTCACCACTTGATTTCTCTTTTAAGCCTATGTGGAAACCACTGCGGTAGAACTTATTTAACAGTAACTAGGCTTTTTTTTTTTTTTTCCTCTCTTGCTCCAAAAAAGCCTTTTCTTTTCATTGAGCAGCAGACCTCTTTTCTTTGTAAACCATTCTTTTGGAACCATAGTCAGGGCCACTCGTTTGTTTGTGTACCAGAGGAGAGAAAGGCATTATTTTCCTCTGTCTACCAGAAGAGGTTGCTTTCATGGCGTGACGTGTGTGGCGGCGAGAAGCCGAGGGACGGACACATAATGTCCAAAATGAATAAGCAAATGTGTAAATCGATGAACTCGGGGCCCCAGTTCTCTTTATGAAGCTTGTCGTAAAGCCATCATTTAGAATTTGTGTCGGCATAAACAACCTGTCTTGGCTTTTTATGGGAGGAATGGAGGAATGGAAAGCGCCTATATTGCTGAGACAATTTTGCGGATGACCTTTAGTTTAGTGGCTGTCAATTTATCCTGCTGAGTGAAAAAGTGAAAAGGAAAAAAATGTAAGAGCAAATGTGCTCTGACAAGGCCAGTTCTCAGAGCAATCCGGAACGTGTTTAGAGATATCGCTCATTTAGCCCAAGTAGCGGTTTCAGGTTATTGCTGATGGACTGACCTCTCTCGACTTCACCTTTCAAGACTATTCTCAGAGGAGAATGGCACATTATTACCACAAATTTAAGGCAGGCAGGATAAAATGCCTAGTGTGGTTTGCAAAAATGGGGCAGAAATGTCAGACTTGCGTCTATATTGTTGTTTTTGCTCCCTATCAGGTTTCTTTTCAGCTTTGGCATGGAGAAATAGTGTGGGTGAACTTGTCTCGTAGCATAGCTGATGGAGAGACAGACATTTATGGACCCCTAGGCCACTGTTAGGCCTGGGAATTATGAAACTCATAAAACCAGCTCGACTCCGGCAGCTCGGCAGACATAATGAAAGGAGGGCCTTGAGACAGAGAAATCAACAGTCCGAGTTTGGAAATGTCACCCAGAATTACGATATGACCAGAAGACTGTCTCTGGTGCCCAAGGTGTCCTTTAAATTGAGCGTTCTGCATATAGAACGGCATGATAAGACAATGACTGATAAGCATGTTTAATGTTTCTGTACATGCTTCAAATTTTTTTCATCTCACTTGCATACTCTCATCATTCTTTCATTCATATGTTGTTTTTGCATAACTGTCTTTCAAGGGCTTTCTTTTCATTGACTGATAGACTTAAAATTCTGCTTGCTTCGTCCTCATGGAATTATAACTAGTTTGCATATTTTTGTAAAGTAATTTCAAAGTAGCAGATGTCAGTTGCTTGAAGTGCTATTATGATCATTAGGTTTGAGAGGTGCAGAATAATACTACAAAACGAAGACACTTGAAACCAAACAGTTTTGGTTTCCTTTGACTTATTTTTCATACAGTGGAAGTCAATGGGTTTCAGTATTGCTTGGTTAGAAAAATTCATTCATTTTCTTTTTGGCTTAGTCCCTTTATTAATCTGGGGTCACCACAGCGGAATGAACCGCCAACTTATCCGGCATATGTTTTACGCAGCGGATGCCCTTCCAGCCACAACCCATCACTGGGAAACATCCATACCCACTCATTCACACACATACACTACGGACAATTTAGCTTACTCAATTCACCTATACCGCATGTCTTTAGACTTGTGGGGAAAACCGAAGCACCCAGAGGAAGCCCACACGAACACGGGGAGAACATGCAAACCCCACACAAAAGGGCCAACTGACCCAGCCGAGGTTTTGAACCAGCGACCTTCTTGCTGTGAGGCGATTGTGCTACCCACTGCGCCACCGCATCTCCAGTTAGAAAAATAGTTTTGAAATATTCAGTTTTTCCCTTAATCATTAGAGTAGATTGCCAAAATTCAATCTCTTAACATTTGTTTGTCTTCATCCCCATGTTGTTCGAATAAAATGTTCCATGGGTCTATGACATTTGTTGAATAAAGAATCATCAGGCTGTCAGGAAACTTTGTGTAACATTGGACTGCTAGTTATCTCATACTACCTCCCTGTATACTATTAAGATACTGTCACTTTATCATAATTATCATGTTTACAAGCTTTTTGCATTATATACTGTTTTGCATTGTACTATACGTTTTGCATTATATACTGTTTTGCATCTGCACAACTCTGGCTTGCACTCCTTGCCATATGCCCTTAAGTGTAATTGTATTGTTTACAAATTTTTATTTCTTACTTATATTTTTAGATTATATTATATGTGTAATTGTATTTATTGTAATTTCTTTTTATAATTCTACTTATTTTATTAATATTATATGTTAGGCACCTGGGGTCTGAGAGTAACGCAATTTCGATTCTCTATATGTCCTGTGCATGTGGTTAAATTGATAATAAAGCTGACTTTTACTTTGACTTTGATTTATTGCCTCCCTGAAGTTTGTTACATTAAAAAATATAAACACAGGCTCATTCTGAAAACGTACCTGTGGATAAATTTCAGGAGACCATGAAATGTGGCCTGGAAGGTAATTTTTTTTAATTATTTTGCAGTTTTTGTTTTCTCTAATCCACCAGAGGCCGCTGTGTACGCTTTTTGAGATCTCAAATTTCTGCCGTTCTTGCGTTAACCCACCAGAGGCCGCTGTTGGCTGACTGAACGTCTGACTGACCGATCGACTGACCCGCCCACCCACTTCCCTAAACCCAACAAACAATTTTCAAAAGCAATCCAGGAAAAAGAAAAGCCCTCGTCTGATTTATACCACATTTTCAGATTTTACCACATTCTCACCCTGTTATTTACTTTTTGTAAATATTTTATTTTTTGCATTCTGTTTTCATCTTACCTGCTTTCTGGAACCGTTCTTCACCGCTCTGGAACCGTTCTTCACTGCACTCGAACCCTGTCGTCGTGGTCAACTCCTCTCTGCGTCTCAAGTCCGCCGACGTACATGGTGAGCTAACGGGACAAACTGGTTACAGCTGAAAAGCCGTCCATACGGAGGTAAGCTGTCAGCTGGTTAACGCGTAAAGGAACGGCGTCATACCGCCCTGTAGCGTTCGTTTAAAAAATGAAATGCAGCCATACGTACCTCTGGCCACATAATTCGCAGTCTCCAGAAACGAGCATAGGGCTATGTTTTCAGAATGAGCCTGTGTTGGAAAATAATGTTAGGATTTTTTTTTCTCATGGATCATAAAATGAAATTTTACATTTAAAAAATTAAGTATCATCTTTTGTTTTCAAAAATGTTTTGGGTATAGCAATGGGTTCTCTAAGTTTTTAATATAAGATTTTTCATCAATGTCAAAGATCTGGAAAAATTGCTATAACAAAACTTGATTTTAATAAACACATATACAGAAATCAACCATAAAACACTGAATGCCTTTTCCATTTAAAAACACATTAAAAACAAGAGCAAAAGTGGGTGACACGGTGGCTCAGTGGTTAGCACTGTCACCTCAAAGCAAGAAGGTCGCTTATCGCTGAGTCATGTTGTTCGACTAAAATGTTCCATGGGTCTAGGACATTTATTGAATGAAGAATCATTTATTGCCACTCTGAAGTTTATTTTACTTTAAAAATAATGTTATCATTTTTTTTAATGGATCATAAAATGAAATTTTACATTTTATTTTAAAGGACTCATTTTGTGCCCTTTTTTTTTAGCAAGATGTAATATAAGCCTCAGGTGTACCCAGAATCCTCAAAATGAGCAGAATCACTCTGTACCAGCAGGTGGTGTTTATGAACAGCAGTGATGTAGTGTTTCCTGGGTTACTGCTGTAAACAAAGCCCCATTACACTTATCAACACTAATTTAATATATATCTTTCAGAGGCAAGATGAACAGAAAACACTGCATAAACTTTTTTTAAAGACAGACAGATTCATTCTTGCAAACTCCAATTGTATCATGATTTGCTTGGCATCTCAAACGATCTGAATCGTCACGCATGTACATCGATTCTCAACCAGTTTGTGATTCATTGTTTCATCCCTAAAGACTACCATCAGACAACATGTTTTGTAAGCAATAAGCAATGCTGTCAAATACACAAAAGGTTATGTCAAAAGCAAAAATACACTTCACATGATGGTTCTGAAGCAAAAGGGTAATTGTGGCATTGTTGTGAAATCATTTTGTTTTGTAACCTTTATTTTTAAGACTGTGCCATAGCTTTGTGTCACGAACATGGAAATACATTGTTATTTGCTCAAAATGCTGACATCTAACATACAGTAGTTCTCATTGCCTGCAGTGAACAAACTTTGAAGCGAGTTCTTTTAAATGATTTGACTGATCCAGTTCACAAAATCAGCTTTAATGATTTGTTCATAAGTTTGACTCGGTGACTCAGCAGTTTTGACGGCTCACTAGAGGGGAAGATTATCAGTAGATTTCAGTCTATTCCTCATATAGTACATTTGTGTGACTCTGCAAGCCTTAAAATATAGTACCCATACATTTCTTTTGTCAATTTTATGGTACTTTGGGTCCATTATGAAACTTCAAAGCTCTCACATTTATTGTAATTGAATGTGAGAAAGAAACCACATCTTCAGAATACCTCCCTGTGTGCCCCACAAGACGAGACAAGACATACTGCTTTGGAGCAGCATGATAGCGAGTAAAAAAAAAAAAAAAAAACTTACACATTTTTGCTATTTCTTTCAAATCTGATCTGCTCTGATAATATCCCCTAACTAAGAAAGGACCACACAAACTGATTTTGTACGCTGTTAACAATAGATGTAATTCTCCTCTAGCTGGACATTGTCTGAAATTATATCTTGCAATTAGACTCAGATCTGCACTTTTAGTTTAATAGAGATTATGAAATGGTGATATAAAATGAGCACATTTATTACTTTTCTGGCCTTTTTAAAGAATGACTGCCTATAATTGTGGCGCTGTTTTGTTGGATTGTTGAAAACAACACGCTATAACAATGAAGCATATAGTTTGGGAGGTATTAAACCAAAGTTTTGGCTCCCGATTACTTCCATTGTATTACATTCTATAGAATGGAAGTTGATTGGAACCAAAACTTTGCAGTTACAAACATTTCTCAAAGTATCTTTTGTGTTCAAAATGTGGAAATAATTTGAGGGTATTGCGCAGGGGTTCTCGAAGTCCAAATCAAAGGTCTAGAAAAATTGCTTTAACCAAACTTGATTTTAATAAACCCGTTTATATATAAATCAACCATAAAATTTTTTTATGCCTTTTCCATTTAAAAGTACATTAATAACAAGAGCAAAACGACAAGTGACACTTAATTTAAGTGTCAGCCATGAAAAAACTCAACCAGAGGTAGCTCAAAAATAACATGCTGCAAAACCCAGAGCAATCTAATGTGAGAAATGGCACTGTCTGTATTCCATCAGCTGCATAAACTTTTGATTCATGCTGGCATTTGACATTTCCACACTTCACAACTCAAACGCTCTTATTACAAATCAAACAGAATAGTTTTGTGCTGGATTGGAGCAAAAATGAACACATACCTCTGTTCAATCATCTTTAAGAACTCAAAATTTTCTTCGTCTGCATTTATGACACCCTCTATGACATCACTGACATCCTCATCCATTCTAATTACAACGAATTTGGTTTAATTTCAGAACATCCCCAAAAAATACAATAAAAACTATAAGATGTACAATAAGTTTAACATGCATAATAAATGCACACTTTTAATCATTTACACACAAATAGTGCTCTTGTAATAAGAAATCGAGGAGGGACTGTATTGAATTCTCTCCTGTCCAGGGTATAGCCAAAGTCCCCATCTTTGAAACGTTTGGGCATTTTGTTTGAATGGGAAACATCCAATTCTCCGAAACTGTTTGCCAAGCTTACAATTAAATTTCATATTTGGAATCACCAATAAAGTTAGACATCAACTGTCTTGTAAGTTTCAATCCTAAACGTTCAAATCAAACAAAATCAGCATTTATTCAGGTTGCCCAAGCTAATGCGCACGCGCACTTGAAAGGAACAAGATCACAACATCATCCTCATTTATGGCTGTGTTACACAATATCATACTCTAAATAATGATCGTCCAATTGTGCTGAAGTAATTCACAACTTGGTCCAGATGGCAAATTTTCTCCCGAAATGACAGCGACCTTTTTGTTTACATGTTTGTGAGCATTTGAGCAGTTGCTGTCATTTGATTCGTGTGTGCCGGTACTGACTCTACTTTGCGTTCGTTTTATACTGATTACAAAACCAAAAAAAAATTGTTTCATAGTGTGGTTGGTACATTTTAAAAGTACAGATTTCAAGCTTTGTGTATATATTTTTCATGTCTGTGAAGCAAATATTTACTGAGATTCTGGTGTGTTTGCTGACCCCGTGAAAGCACATGCCTACGCCAAGCCACTCTTCCAGAGAAACGTCAGTCTATTAGCGATCGATTATTGGCTCTTGTTCTAGAAGGCGGGGCTTCATTTGCCATATTGTCCGTTACACTTTTCCCCATTCAAAACTATAAGAGTGACATGTCTTGTGTAATCTTTGTTATAGCACATAGCCCTGACACATTGATCTGGTATAGCACACGATGACTGTTTACATTTTTGGATGGACTGTCTCTTTAATTCCTGGTTTAATTCCTTGCTCAGAT
>CAIGQW010056782.1:2557719-2603066 GCA_903798125.1 Danio choprae
CGGAATGAACCGCCAACTTATCCAGCATATGTTTTACGCAGCGGATGCCCTTCCAGCTGCAACCCATCACTGGGAAACATCCACACACACTTATTCACACACATACACTATGGACAATTTTTTAGCTTACCCAATTCACCTATACCACATGTCTTTGGACTTGTGGGGGAAACCGGAGCACCCGGAGGAAACCCACACCAACACAGGGAGAACATGCAAACTCCACACAAATGCCAACTGACCCAGCCTAGGCTCGAACCAGCGACCTTCTTGCTGTGCTACCCACTGCGCCACTGTGAGGCTTATTTTATTTTATTTTTGTGGTAAGAACATTTATATTTAATAGTTTTAGTCTGCAATGACAGCTCTGGTTTGAAAGACAAAGTGAATACAGATATTCAAATTAAATTAAGTCTTGGATTAAGCATAAAAAAATTTATCTAAAATTACTACTAAAGAAAATGCACAATTGACTCAACCACAGAATGTGAATGAAAGGAATTATTCATTGTAAACCTCCATTCAGGCACTCTATTGCATATTAAAGCAACCATAAATGACCAGAATTGTGATATTTTCTTTTTGTTCAGGTTGTCCTCTGTGGTGTTGAAAGACATAGATACTCATCTAGTTGTGTGTGTTTTTTCCTCTAAAACTCCCGTCGAATTCAAATGCTGCTGAAATCCGACAGTGCAGACAGACAAAAGTGGCCTTTGATATAAACTCTCCACTTGCTCACCTCTCATTACAAGTGCTCTCCAAAGCTTATTAATTCAAGACCTGCACCCTTAGCAGGGGAAAAGGGAACTGCCATGCTTTGAGAACCAACTCCATTACCACATCGGGCCCATTTTTCTTCATGAAAGCGGTTTACAGGTTTGAAAAATGCATGCTCTTTTTGCTGCGGAAAAGTGCATCTTTCTGTAGAAAAAAAAGCAGGAAAACAAAGGCTGAGTCTGTAAGAATGGCTTTTGTGTTTCTATAAAAAGACATAAGGGCAAAAAGGCTGACCTATTTTAGCAGTTGTTAGCTGTTGAGTGTTTTCTGCTCGTGTTAGATGCGAAGGTACCAGTAAGAGAAGGACTGCTAAGATGAATTGGCATGATAAAACTGTCTCTCTTCTTAAGGAAAGCGAACAGAGATGCTTTTAAAGCCCCTGATGGAGGATTTTTTTTCTTCACACTAAAGAGACGGATCACTCATGGTGTTAGGAAGAGATAAGTCGGCCTGGATTTTGATGGATATCTTGGGGCATGAAAAGGTGGAGGGGTGTAGGTTTGCCGAAAGTGATGCCGATGACCTTTTTGGTCAGAAATGTTGGCCACTCAGATTCATCAATGTGAATGAGAGACGTCCTTTCATTGGTGTAAGTCAGTGTATGTTAACTGTAAGCGAACACAAAGGCATACTTGACATTTCAAGTGTACTAGATGGGTTAAATGGTTTTACTGAAGAGTAATGGGTGAGTTTGATGTCCAGAAAGCTGTGTTTGAGGACATGTGAGTGTTAAATCTTTACACATTTGGGTGTACTGGGTGGAACTCACAAAACTGGATTGAGGCCCCATTTACACTAATACTTTTTCGTTTTAAAACACATAAGTTTTGCTACGGTTACGCCTTCCATCCACACTACCCTGGAGTTTTCGAGCTCCGAAAACAGAGCGCTTTGAAAACGCTGAAGAGGCCATTTTGGTTTTAAAACGCTGCTGCTGTGTGTCAGTGTGGATGGGGAAAAACGGAGGCAACAGAAAATGGAGGCACGGCTGCAGCAATTCTTAGTATTAAGTTCAGTCTTGCATCTTTTCTTTGTAAGTTCAGACTTCAAGTTTTATATGGAAAACAAATTCCACGTCGGGTAAATCTTCAAAGGGAACAGTGTAGGCTACTTGTTAACGTCATTCACACCACCATGGCTATGTTGTTTCACTATCTTAACAATGAAATGAAAACATGATTTACGGAACTATTTTCATTTTGATATTAACTGAACAGGTTAACTTAAATATTTATATGACTGTCATCTTCACTGTATGTATATTTATAACAAAACGGAGCCTATAACATAACTGCCTCCTTTCATTTTCTTCGAAAGAATATCAGTTTTAATAATCAATAATGGCCATTATAAAAGCATAACATACAATAAGTTTATACATTATAGGAAATAAAGGCCAGCAATCAGTCAGATATGCAGAATCTGTGTATGTGGTTACATAATTGAATATATTAACTTATCTTTGCGCTATACCAAAACACTTTACCTGAGAACAAGTAATAGATTTAAAATACCAAAGTCTGGGAATATGTCGTTTGATATAGACAACAAGATGAATTAAATATCACGTTTAACACGTATAGTGAGATTAGATCCAGCGGTAGATTCTTAATGAACCGTCCGACGTGCACAGCTCTCACCTGGGGTTTTGTGCTCAAAGCACCCGCTGACTGCCTGGAGCTCAGACGTGCGCATACGCTGCAGCGCATCCCAGAGATTGTGTGTGGTCACGTGATGTGTATTTTCAGCGATTATAGTGTGGATGGAGATCTTTCTAGAAATGCTAGATGAAACGTCAGTGTGGATGTGGATCGTTTTCGTTCGTTTTTTAAAACTAAAACAAATTAGTGTAAACGGGGCCTGAAGCAGTTTCAATTTACTTGAACTTCTATGTTAAGCTGCTTTGACACAAGCTACATTGTAAAAGCGCTATAGAACTAAAGGTGAATTGAATTGAATTGAATTAATGGCCATGGCATTATTGTATTTTGAGGCATGTCTTTCTTTTCTGTACGCTGGAAACCTCTTTTTGGATTTCAGTGCAAGCGATTCATGCATGTCATCGGTCTGAGGTCAAGTATGTATTTTTTAAATTTATTTTATATTGTCTTCTATTTCTTTCTTGTATAGTCTTTAAGGCTAATTGTCAGAACAGTTGATTTTAAAAGCAGTTAATTAGTGAATGAAAAAACTAATTAACCAAAGAACTTGAAGTTCATCCAAAAATAAACTTTTTACTCTCCTTCATTTGGTTCCAAACCTGAATGAGTTTCTTTCTTCTGTTAAACACTAAAGGAGATATTTTGAAGAAAGCTGGAAACCTGTAACCATTGACTTGCATAGTATTTGTTTTTTCCTATGGAAGTCAATGATTGGTTACAGGTTTTCAACTTTCTTCAAAATGTCTTCTTTTTGCGTTTAACAGAAGAAGAAACTCAAACCGGTTTGGAACAATGATGGCATAATTTGTATTTTTGTCTTTTTAATTAAACGTAATGGAAGAAATGTTTATTTTCTGATGGGTCAAAGATGAGATGCACCATTTGAATTTGTCCACCTTAAATAAGTAATTTTTTATAAGCATAGAAAACATTGAATGTAAGTCCACTTTATTGTTTCAGTATAAATTATGATAATAATAAAAATATATATAAGTTTATGTACAATATATATACAGTTTATATACAACATATACAAAATTATTATTATATTTTTGGGCCTCACGGTGATGCAGTGGATAGCACGTTCGCCTCACAACAAGAAGGACGCTGGTTCGAGCCTCGGCTGGGTCAGTTGGTGTTTCTGTGTGGAGTTTGCATGTTCTCCCCGTGTTGGCGTGGGTTTCCTCCGGGTGCTCCGGTTTCCCCCACAAGTCCAAAGACATGCAGTACAGGTGAATTGGGTAAGCTAAATTGTCCGTAGTGTATGTGTGTGAATGAGTGTGTATGGATGTTTCCCAGTGATGGGTTGCAGCTGGAAGGGCATCCGCTGCATAAAACATATGCTGGATAAGTTGGCGGTTCATTCCGCTGTGGCGACCCCAGATTAATAAAGGGACTAAGCCGAAATGAAAATGAATGAATGAATATTATATTTTTATTATTTTATTTATTTAAATAATTATTTATTTTTCCTTTTTTAAATATAGCTCAAATTATGTTTAACAGCAAGACATTTTTCACAGTATTTCCTATAATATTTTTTCTTCTGGAGAAAGTCTTATTTGTTTTATTTTGGCTAGAATGAAAGCAGTTTTTAATTTAAACCATTTTAAGGCAATATTATGAGCCCTCTTAAGCAATATTTTTCTTCGATTGTCTACAGAACAAACCATCATTATACAATGACTTGCCTAATTACCCTAACTTGCCTAATTAATCTAAATAACCTAGTTAAGCCTTTAAATTGCACTTTAAGCTGAATGCTAGTATCTTGAAAAATATCTAGTAAAATATTATGTACTGTCATCATGGCAAAGTTAAAAGAAATCAGTTATTAGAAATTAGTTATTTTAAACTATTATATTTAGAAATGTGTTCTTTCCGTTATAAAATCTTCTTTCCGTTAACAGGAATTGGAGATAAAATATACAGGAGGGCTAATAATTCAAGAGGGCTAATAATTCTGACTTCAACAGTATGTGCATTTTCCATTGTGTTATTCGGTACAACATGATCAAGGAGTCATTTTAAAATTACTTTACAAATGTAAATGTTTGTAAAAAGTGTGCTATATTTGTTGTGAGGATTAGAAAGCAGCTAAGCAAACCTAAAAACAACAAAAAAAAAGGTTTGTGTAGTATTATTAATTTCCTTGAATGGCATATCAAACTCAAAACACATTTAAGTTGCTGAGGTGATTATGTCCTCAGATGAGCAATGTTAGTGCCCTTAACTAGCCTGCATCTATTTTAGGTCTAGTTCTTCCAAATGAGTAATGAAGCCAGTGCTGAAACTGGACATTGTGCTGCATTGTATGAGCTTCTCGTGTTCCTCTGGGGCCTCCATGTTGTAATGGAAAGTTGCTCAGCCAGCAAAACCCAAACCCGGCTGCTTCACCTCTATGGCCAGAGCTGCACAGATGCCACCGTATACCCTGGACAGTGCATCTTCGTTTTTGTGTACTCATGATAAACACTGCTAAGGCTGGCGATCGAAGAAGCAGAAAGATCTGCAGATTATCGATGTGACAATAACTTGTCACTGTAAGGTGTTTTTAAGATTGATTTAGCATTTATGTGCATTGCTCAGGTCTGTCTGTAAAAAAAAAAAAAGCACATCATCCTTCATCTACATTTTGTAAACATTTCAAAGGGTAGTATGCAGCTTTGCATCCATTACTTTGTTTAATTACTGTGTCTCGCTATATTGTAAAAATACATATATTTTTGTATTTTAATTTGAAGCAATTTTGAAGTGTTTGAAAATTTGATAAAGAACAAGATTTGAAATGCCCTCGAACGGTACTTACTAGTAAGCCCACACGGAATCTGCGCACACAGAACTCTGCAGATTACCGCAGATTTTTAGCCCATCATTGAGTCTATTTATTTACTTGTATAAATTTTTATTTATTCAGTTTTTACATTTTTTTTAATATTGACTAATATGAAAGTGTTCATTTGGTTTATTTACAATACAAAAGTAATTACACAGTTTGTAAAGTAATATTTTCTGTCTTTTAGTGGATCTATTATAGAATTTGCTTTGTTTACCAAATGAGTGGATCTAGATGGATTTGCATTGTAAACATTAAATGCTAAATTAAAAGGTATTGATTTTTAGTTCATATATTAAGTTTTTTGTTATGATACTCCCAAAATAATTCCGCATAAATCCACAGATTTTTTACAAAATTCTCAGCAGAAATAACATAAAATGTCCACAGATTCTGTCTGGCCCTACTTAACAGCTGTCCTATTATGCGTTACAAAATGTCAAAAATTATTACAAACAACAGAGAAATAAAGGGATGCAATGAAATAAAACATTTTGGGCCCAAACCGAAAATTCTGAATGTAATTGCCTTAAATCCAAAACCAAAATTGCTTTTGTAATTTTATTTTTTTAAATTAAATATATATATATTTATTTATTTAGTTTATTTTATGTTTTAAAAATAATTTTGTACACCTTTTTTACAAAAAATTGCTTTTTAAATTTTTTTTTATTTTTAATAAAAAATTTTTTTTTTTTTTTTTTTTTTTTTAGAACAAAAGCTAATAAGATAACCACATTTTATTGACAGTAAAAGTAAAATATTATCGACAGTGAACAAATCAAGAGGTATCATTTTGCCAGCATTGCCATGACAGCACAGTAGCGCTATTGCAAACAGCAGTATTTGTGTGCTATTTGAGCATACTTTACTTTTCTGGTGGGCATGTACAGTTCACACATGGGTATACGTGTACATGAGCAGAATATCCACAGAACGGAATATTGAGCTATTTTGAACCTTGACCTCAGCTCATGTGCAAAGTTGTTGACAGTGCGCTCCTCTAATCTTTCACTTTGATCGTCGCAAGTTGTTGCAGCCAAAATTTTGATTCATCTGTAGAGAAATATATAGATGATTTTTAAAGTGGTTGATCCATTGGTCAAATTCGAGACATTGTATTTTAGGTGTTAATTTACACAGAAATATATGAATATATACATACAAGAAAATGCAATAAATGCAAGGTGTCTACTTTAATGTTTCAAATAAATTGTCAAATAATGTCAAAATATGCATGTGATAATGTTCCAAAATTCTACATTGTCATTCAGTGTAATGGTCTAGACTTTATCATTGCTATTCTTAAATAAGGATATTAAATACCAAGATGCAACTCTACCCTGCAGGAGCTACGCTTGGACACTGCTGCTTCTTTTCTTGTGTACCTATGATTACACTGCCAAAAAAATCATTGTCACTGATCGAATTACAATTGTCCCAGACTGTATTCACAGAGACCAGAGCCATGCCATTAGATTTATCCTGAAAACACTTACTGTCGATGTAATTCATAAATGCACATTTCTTATACACCATATAGTCTTACTTTTCAGGATTTCTGTCAAGATAAGAGAGCTGTGCATATAGTGTAATGTTTATTTGCCAGCACATCGAAATAGAGCACCAGCTTAGTATTTGATAAGATGCATCAACTCAATAAGTCATAAATGCATAACTGTTCAGAAACATCCCTGTTCAGTCTAAAAGTTGTCATCATTGTTTGACTTTTTTGTTCGAGTAAGGCTTAAATCTAGTGTTGTCATGATCAGTGTTGGGCACGTTCCTTTAAGAGTAATTAGTTATAGTTACTAGTTACTTCTAACAAATAGTAACTGAGTTAGTAACTGAGTTACATAATTATAAAAGTAACTAGGGAACGTAACTATTTGCATTACCTAATCTAATTTGTCAAATGACTATAAAATAAATATAAAAGATTTTATAAACTAATCTACACTATTTTAATGTTGTTGTGGGACAATGTGAGAGACAATGGCAGCATGTCCTCAACTATATATCTAGATATTATTTTAGTTTTATTCTGTCTGAGTAATACGTGTTTGCAGTGGAGAAAAATGAAGTTTTATTTGCTTTGACGTCGTGGCTTGGTCTTCTTCATTAGATTAGAATTTTTTGTCTGAGCATAAGTTCCACGATACATAAACATTCTTGCCTTTCACCTCATTGAGTGAAAAGTAGTGCTTATATTTCCTTTTTACTTGTTGGATTTGCCATCATTCTGACTCCTGGTCGTTGGTGACTGTGTGTGCTTGTGTGAACACAGTAATTCATAAAAAGCAGTAATTCATTTGATTACTTGTTGCTGAAAAAGTATCACCGTTAGTAACACCGTTTATTTATAGCACCGTTATTCCCATCACTGGTCACGGTACTGAATTTTGGTACACATCGGTACTGAAATTTTAAAAACATTTCCCTACTTAGACATCACTGATTTGCCATTGTGTTCATGTGCTCAACAGAAATGATTGTGATTGGCTGTCATAGTCATCAGTTCACTGCTTTTCACCAAGTGCAAACACGGATACAGGGACACTGAAGCATTTTAAAGCCATGAAGATAGGCTGGTCTGTCTATGAGCCGACATACAAGCGATTTGCCAATGAATTGACTGATCTTTGCAACTTTAAAACGCTCCAGTGTCCCTGTGTCTGTGTTTTTTACTCGTTAAACAATGGTGAACGGTGAACTGATGATTGTCACAGCCAATCACGGTAATTTCTGTTGCGCACAAGAATACAATGGCAAATCAGCGCTGTTTAAGAACACATTCAACAGCGTTTAAATGTTAGCGGGAAATGTGTGTTTTTAATATTTCAGTACCGATTGGTACTGGAATTTAGTATCTTGACAACACTACTGTACTCTATTACTGGTCTTTCCTGACATTTTATAAAGGCTCCGCCCTCTTCTGTAAAGCAGCAGCTTATTTGCATTTAAAAGCACATACACAAAAGGTGCGTTTTCGCTCTCTCCCAAAGAGAGCAAATTGGATAAGCTATAATGAATGATCCGTGAGGCATTTCGAGACGAAACTTCCTAAACCCATTCAGGGGACACCAGAGATTTATTTTACATCTTATCAAAAGTGACATAATACGTCACCTTTAAATCACCATGCTTGGGCAGTGCATCTTCATTGTACTTCATGTACTTATGATTACACTGCTAAAAAAAACAAAATGTAGGCCGGCAATCGAAGAAGCAGAAAGGCCAGCAGAATATCGACGTGATTGTAACGCATCACCGTATGGTGTTGTTTAAGATTGATTTAGCGTTTATGTGTGACGCTCAGATCTGTCGGTACCAACACACGCCGTCCTTCATCTGCTTTGATTGCTTTATGGCTTAATTGGCCGAGATGGGTTCTGATGGCTTTTTAAATGAACTGCAAAATATCTCCATCCTCGTTACCCCTTGAGGTTGGACATGACGAATGACAGAGCTCTTGAAGTGGAAGAAAGCGCCCCCCTCAAACTGCGGTTTCATCCATCAGAAGCAGCCCTGCTGGATTCTCTTCAAAAAAATAAATAAATAAAATCGGACAGCCGCAGTTGCTGCATTGATCTGTCTGTGTCTCCACTCAACACTTGTGTATCGATTGAAAGCAGAACGGCTGAGATATGAGTTTTCTTTGTACCGCTGCAATGCAAGAGCGGCTCAGCAGCATAGGCATGAAATCAAAGACGGGGTTATTATATTTATCTGCATGGGGAGCAGGGTGTTGTTAAAGTACTAGACTTCTGGGATGATGACTGGAGTCAGGGGCTTTCAAACTTTTGCCAAAGACCCTCTTGTAAGAGACATTTACAGAGTGATGGGTGTATGTGTTTTGAATTTTAAGTATCTAATATTTATTAATATTTTCTGTCCATAAGCACATAGTAGTATGTGTAGAAATACTTTGAATTAAAAATTATTAAAATTAAATGGTCTGTATACATTATTGCTCCCTAAAAATATTCACTCTTGTAAAAAAGAAACACACTTTTTTTTTTTTAACTTTTTTCCAAATTTATATATATGTATGTGTATGTATGTGTATATGTGTGTGTGTGTGTGTGTGTGTGTGTATATATATATATGTGTGTGTGTGTGTGTGTATGTATGTGCGTGTATGTGTGTGTAAACATTTATTTATTTATTTATTTATTTATTTATTTATTTAAACATTTATTTACACATTTATTTGTTTATGTATTTATTTAAACATTTATTTATGTACACTTCAAATAGACAATTTAAATGTTCAAAATCAATCTTTTCAGCATGTGAAAAGTGTCTGTAATATTATCTGTATCTGTAATAAAATAAATATGTATATAAACAAAGTATGGTATAAGCAAATATATTTTACATTTCTACTCAACAAAAAGTATAATACTTTTAATAAAACTATAATAAGCAGCGCAACTAATTTGTACATTGATATTAATAAGAATAAAATATCTAAAATAAAATGATACAATAATTCTAAAGTATAAATGAGACTGAAGACAACAATAACTGCTAAAATAGAGCTTTGCTATTGGTGGAATAAATTGAACTGAACAAAAATTGTATCAGACCACAGTTATTTAAAATTGTAGCAATACATTTTTAATCAAATAAGCAAATTTGCAAAAATGCAAAAATTTTTTTTTTTTTTTTTTTTTTTTTTTTACCAGAGCCAAAAGTTTTTGCTTACGGACCCCATTTTAAAAACTAATCAATGTGACCGGAGAAAGTTTGGTGTTTATAGGGTTTGGAGAACTCAAATGCCACCATTTCCTATGGTCTAATATGAGAAAGTGCACCGTGGACACAATTTATTGCCATGTACCATGTACTCACTCAGGCAAGGACGTTCTCTAATTAACTATCCAGTTATGTAGCGGACGAACAGACAATTTATTATGTGGTGTCTGTACGCTAGACTA
Source organism: Danio choprae (assembly GCA_903798125.1). Classification (NCBI taxonomy): domain Eukaryota; kingdom Metazoa; phylum Chordata; class Actinopteri; order Cypriniformes; family Danionidae; genus Danio; species Danio choprae. Next base: position 2,567,937 of record CAIGQW010056782.1, read on the forward strand.
TATGACGACACCACATGCCGCACTTTTTACAGGGATGATATTTCTTATAAATTAGGGTCATTCTTCTGCTGCTCTTCAATGCAGGTCTGAGCTAATGTGCTAAGAAAAGGCAAAAGGTTATTCATGAATCAGATATAGATCGATTCACGTCTAATTAAGATTAAAGTATACTATCTCATGCATTTGCAATAAAACAATATTTATGCTGCGTCTAGTTGCTTTGCATTATTTATGATTATTGCGAAAAAATTGAAAAGTAATGACACGCCAAGAGAACACTGTTCTGCTGAGCTGCTTTGATGGATTTACACAATCGCAAGCTGTATGTACAAATGCATATGTTTCTGTAATCTGGTTTTCTGCTTGTTTACCATCAGGCAATTTTTTCAAATGTTAAACATAATCCACATGGCTTTAAAAGCAATCCACTGTAGACATGCTTTATAGATCACCCAAATAATTTGCTTTGTTTAAATTGCATTATTTTTTATTGGCATTAAATCAGCTCTCTGGATAAATAAATAAATAATATTATACTTGTTCAGATATTATAGTGCAGGGCTGTCAAATTCAGAAAAGTTTTACACCTTTCAGAGTCCAAAAAAAAGAAAGAGGTCATTCCAGTCTCATGAATTTATGCAGGTTTATAACAAATTTGCGTAATGCCATGATGTTCATCCGCTGCTCGCAAACACTGTATTTGTAGCTGAGGGCTGGAAGTGTTTGGTTCATGTTGTCGAATTGTCATGAAGATATTTTCTTTTGGTGGCACGGTGGCTCAGTGGTTTGCACTGTCGTCTCACAGCAAGAAGGTCGCTGGTTCGAGTCCATGGTGAGCCACTTTGCATGTTCTCCCCGTGTCGGCATGGGTTTCCTCTGGGTACTTCGATTCCCCCACAGTCCAAAGACATGCACTATAGGTGAATTGAATAAACTAAAAATTGGTCGTAGTGTATGAGTGTGTGTGAATGAGTGTGTATTTCCCAGTAATGGGTTGCGGCTGGACAGGCATCCACTGCGTAAAACATATGCTGGAATAGTTGGATATACTTGAATAGTTCATTCCACTGTGCCGACCCCTGAAATAGAGACTAAGCCGAAGGAAAATGAATTAATGAATGAATATTTTCTTTTTCTGTGCTTCAAAGCTATTTAATTTTACATTCACTTCTAAATGATCAGGCAGACTCTGGCTTGAATTCATAAAAACGATTCCAATTTTAATATTTGTCCTTAGAAAATGCTTTTACGACATTGACATTGTCCTGAAGAAGTTATGGGACTTCTGGGTCTCCTGGGTACAAAATACAAAGATGAAATCCAACGATCGCATGTAAAAAAAAGAGAGAAATGCAGCTGAACAGGCAGATGTTGAGGTGACTCAGTCTCAGTTTACTCATGTTTTAACCATTGTGAATCTCATCTGGATGAAAAGTCAGTGACAGAAATCCCTTTAGATGCAGAAACCTTTAGATGTTTCTTATTTTCTTTGTCAAACATAAACCTATAAACCTATCTGCATTCAAATGTTGATAAAACACAAACACATGTACAGTAAATAGAATAAAAAGATTTTTTTTGTTTAAAAGTAAAAGCTTGGTTATTTACTTTGATATATAATATCCTCATATATTCTTGGCAGAACGTATTCTAATGACTGTCAGATTTAGGGGAAAATTAAAAATATTATTGCAACATTATATGACTTTCATTTTCAGTTTTTAAACATTGAAATACAAGACTTTACATGCAATTGTTTTACAAAAATAACCTTGCTGCATTTACAAAATATACAAAAATAAAAAAATAAATAAAAATCCTTTTTTTGGTTAATTGTAATCCATTCAAAAGTGATCATATAATCATACTGAGTATAAGGTACAACAAATGTGTATTGAAGAGTGCATCAATACACAACTGTGAGACTGGAACTGTCCACAAAAAATCATTCATCAACTTCTTCCTTTGTTAATTCCACATTTTTGAAATAACTGATGAAAGGACATATTTTCTTTTCTTTATAATGCTGATGGGATAAGAGTAAACAGGTGCTTAGGAACAGCTGATATTGCGCTATGGGGATGGATGTTTCGCTTCTGACACGCTTGCTAGATCAGTCAGAAAACTACTGGGCCTTTTAACCAATCAGAGTAGAGCAGACTTTTAGAAAGGCGATGCTAAAAAGACTAGATGCTTGAACGAACCATTTTAGATGCTGCAAGAAACACTCAAAACAATGACATTTGCTGATTGTTCAAACTGCCTATTTAAAATGAGGTTTTTTTTTGATACAACTTCATTTCTTTGTTTAATCCACTTAAATTAGTAAAAACTAGTAAGTTAACTTAATTCCTTTGTGTTGTCCCAACAAAAATCATCATGCGTTGGGAAGAAGTCATGTTGCAGCTGCAATGTATATTTGTTCTAACATGTATGTGCTAGACCAATTAGAAAACTACTGGGCCTTTTAACCAATCAGAGTAGAGCAAACTTTTCAGAAAGGCTGGGTTAGAGAGACCAGATTCTTGAACGAACCATTTCAGATGCTGCAAGAAGCACACACGCACACACAAAAGACAATTGCTTATTGTTCAACAACTTATTTAAAATGAGTTGAAACAACATAATTCTTGAGGTTTTTTGATTCAACTTATTAGTTTTTACTAAGTGGATTGAACATAAAACAATTAAGTTGGTATAATGACAGCATTAATATTCGAAGACATATTGCACTGCTTAGTTTTGCTCTTTAGAAAGACTCCCTGGACTTCAGTAAAATTAGCAACAGCCAGCAGTCTCGGCATGCGGCTAATGTGTATTTGTGATCTAGAACTATTTGCTCTCCAGCGTAAGATTTCTGTCCGCAGCATTCTCTGCCAGTTTTTGAAGTCAAATCTCTGATGTAGTTGGCCCTAATTTGAAGGCTTTGGTTTGAAATATTCATTTTGTATTGGGGTTTTAATGATGTTTGTCTCTTGGTTGGTCACACTTGCTAGTGACATTGAAGACACAGAGAGACTGGGAGGAATAATGGATTTTAAATGAGTCCACTGCGAATAAACAAAGGCAAATTTCAAAAGGTCTCATTGTGATTTTTTTATTTTTTTTTTCTCCAGTAATGCCTTTGAAGAAATTACACACAGCAATGGAGAGTCAGTAATTGGCAGTGAGGATACAGAAGAAAACATTTGAATTACCTCAAGATGCTTTGAACTTTCTTTTGTTCCCTCGAGAGATTGTTTTGTGTGTCTTCGCATCAGTAGCATTAGATCTTTTTGGCTTGTGGTCTTTTGGAAATATGACTATTCAATATGAAATGTGCATACTGTTTGGGAATTCAGTAATGAATATGGTTTGTTTAGAGCAAGGATTTATAACTTGAATCTGTAGAAAAATTCAGAAAAAACTGCAGAATGTGTTTTAATAGATTTAAATGGTGGCTTGACGGCTCAGTCGTTAGCGCTGTCGCCTCACAGCAAGAAGGTCGCTGGTTTGAGTCCCGGCTGGGCCAGTTGGCATTTCTGTGTGGAGTTTGCAAGTTCTCCCCGTGTTTGTGTGGGTTTCATCCGGGTGCTCCGGTTTCCCCCACAGTCCAAAGACATGCACTATAGGTGAATTGAGTAAACTAAATTGGCCGTAGTGTGTGTGTGTGTGTGTGTGTGTGTGTGTGTGTGTGTGTGTGTGAATGTGAGAGTGTATGGGTGTTTCCCATAAAGTTTTTTTTTTAATGCACAAAATCTGAGAAATGCATGTCTTGAAATAAAACATCTGAATGCTTTTACGTGTGGTAACTAATATTAGTGTAATAATGGACTCCGTGCCTGTTGCATTTTATTACAAAATAGTGCAAATGTGATGTTTAAAAGCCACTTTTTAGCATATTTTGCATATAATTAATGACCCTTGTTAAGAATTTATATTTTGTTAGTACATAATGTGCAACAAGAACACTCCAAGGTAAACTGATGGTTGTTTCAGTCTGAAACATATAGCGGCTTATAATATAAAATAATAGTTACTATATTTGAATTGAAAATACATTTGGCTGGAAATAAATGCATGTAAATGGCCATTTTTTTGCTATATTTTGAAATATGTTGTATATATGAGCAGATGTCTTTTTTTTTTATATCTAAACATGAACTTGTATGTTAAGTATGTGATTTGCATATGATGCCATATATCAGATATCTACATGAGGAAGAAATCTAATAAAAAATAAATCCCTTTTCCAAGCAGTGAGAATTGCTTCACAAGTGTATGGTTGACATAAGTAGATTTTAGTCTCTTATTTACACATCACACTATGAGTGTTGTTATGATAGAAGTTGCTTGGTTATTTAAAAACTGTCAGATCGCAAATATTTGATGCTGGGCAGGCAGCACACAGTGATAAATTAAGCTCTGAATGGGAAAACGCTGCAGTATTCAAATGAGTTTTTATAGAGAGCCTGCTCTCCAAGCCTGATATAAGCAAGAGAATTGCTGCCAGCTCAGTAGACCTCGAAATAATGCCCTAGAAATGTTGCACTAAAACAAACAGATGCTGTAAAACAAGCATGCTTTTATGAAGCATCTGCCTGGCTGTGGCTTATTTTCCAGTTGCGGTAAAATCTTTTGTATGGTTTGCTGTTTCCCAATGCATTTAAAGAATTATAAAGTACCATTTACTCAAAGATCAACTCAGGGGAATATTTGTGGATTAATCAACTGAATGAATCCTCTCTTAATAATAATAATAATAATAGTGAAATGCAGTTGCAGCTGACTAAATTGTGCAGCTTATTGGAGATTTGTTTCATATAGCCAATAGTTTGCAACACAGACACTTAAATAAAAATGCACAACAATTATTATAAAACTGTAAAAGGATTAGGGGAGACCACAGGTTATATCAAATGGTTTAATTAAAAATAAAACTGAAAGTTGCATGCATACCAATGAAATGTCATGGCAATTCATGACTGTTTGATTTAGTGGCTAATTTGTATTAATTAGTTTGATCTCATTCGTACATTTTAATACAACTTGCTCATTCCCAATGAGGGGTAGGTTTAGGGATGAGGTTTGGGAGCATGCCCCCCTTTAAACATTGTACTTTAATATGAATCAGCCACTTTTCTGACAGTACGTGAAATAACTTTCTTTTTGATATCTGGCTCCACATACTGTACATATGGTCATGTGAATAAGTAGTTGAATTCCATGGTTGTCCATTTCAGGAAATGATTGTTTTTAAACGTTTGTGAGGTATTAAAGGGATACTTTATCCCAGAAATGAACATTCTTTCATCATTTACTCACCCATCACTTGTTTCAAACCTTCATAAGTTTCTTTATTCTGTTGAACGCAAAAGAAGATATTTTGAAGAAAGCTGGAAACCCGTAACTCTTGACTTTCACAGTATTTGTTTTTCCACCAGTGAAAGTCAATGGTTACAGGTTTTCGGCTTTCTTAAGAGTATCGTCTTTTGTGTCCAACAAAAGAAAGAAACTCATAAAGGTTTGGAACCACTTGAGGGTAAGGAAATTTTCATTTTTGAGTGAACTGTCCCTTTAAGTTTTGCAAAATAAAGCACCACAATTAAATGTCACACACCATGTCTTTATTTATTTTACAAAAATAAAGGCAATGATGGAAAAGCCATGGGTGACAGTTTTGGGATACTCAGTGAAACACTACCTGTGGATCTTATTTAAGTGGAAATTACTTGAAGTAGTTATTTCTGTAAGACTTTTTCAATCTCTCACATACTGTAGTTCTGGAGGAATTTTGGCCAACTATACAACCTTGCTCCAGTTTATTGAGGTTTGTGGGCATTTGTTTCTCGCCACCGCAGTTTAATCAGGATGAGGTCTGGACTGTGACTTAACTTTTGCAACACCTTGATGCTTTAGTTTTTTGACTTTTGGTCAAAAAACTAAACTTGGGATCATTTTTCTGTTTCATGTCCCAATTTTGTCCAAACTTCAGCGGTCAGACAAATGGCCTCACATTTAATACTTTAGTATACAAAGGAGTTTATGTGCCAACTCAGTGTCTGGGGAGCACAGGTACGTTGGCTTCAAGACAGTGGTGTTTGTGCTGACATACTGTTTTGTCCTGTTTTTTCTAATTGTAGTACTCTCATGGACTAAGGCCTGTTAAATCTGGGGTGAATTTGTTGGGTTGTCTGCCATTTCTTTGAGCATTACATGGCCTGATGTTGATCTGATAATTAAAATGTGTGACAACTAGCCCTGGCATATAGTTTTAGTATCCTGAAGCAGAACGGTAGAGTTTTGCTCCAGACTCACACACTTCCCCTCATGCCTTTAGGGTGTCAGTCAACCCACTGGGCACAGATAACATTTTTTTGTGTGCGTCTTTTCTTTTCTTGGCAGGACTAAACCAAACATAGCATTTTAAGCAGGGAAATAAATAAAAAAAACTCTGCAGTGCTCCCTGGCGCTTTACCGTACATATATGGTCAAAAAGAGGTAGAAATGTGATTTGGGTCCCCTAGGATTTCTTTAGGGCAGGTTATGCATGTTTATTTCTCTTTGTGAACAGCCTGTGAAAAGCTCACTGCATGGCTTTCTTACGGGCCAGAAAATGGTCCAATGGTGCTGTCTCTCTGGACCACATCAATATTTTATGTTTACTGAAAAGCACTTCAGAGCTTTCACCTTACATATTACCATATGTATGTATGTATATATATATATATATATATATATATTCCTCAATGGATTTAGAATGTTATATAGGAAGCACTGATAACAGCAAGTAAAGGGTAAAGATGTTGAATCATCTGAATACATTCGTTAATTTTAATCCAGACTCACTAGAAAAATTTACCTCAGAAAATGTAGCTAAAACTACTATGTCTTTCATTCAAAGTACATTTTTATATTGGATTGAGTGAAAAATGATGGTTGCTGGTTTTAACCGGTTTTATTCAATTTGCCTTAAAGCAAAAAATGCACCCCCTTGGGAAAAAATAAAAGCTTTTGTTTTTCTTAAAGCATTTTTGCTAGCATGCTTTAACACTCTGGCAGCACAATTCAAGTTTCATTTTTAAGATGAATATTTAGGATGGTGTTTTAAAGGGTTGTTAGCATGACAGCATGCTTCTCTCATCTGTTCTAACATTTAGCACATGACTTTTATGCAGAGGAATGTTGTTGGTGTGTTTAGCACGTTGTTAGCTTTTAATCTTGACATTTTTTTTTCAAGCATGTTTTCACGCTAAAATATTTGAAGAAAGCTCTGAACATTATCCTATTGTTAGCATATTTCTAACATGGCTACTAGTGTGAATAAGCATGAGAATATGTTTTAGCATGTTGCTACTAGGATACTAGCATGTTGTTAGTGAGCCAATATAAATAGAGATTCTGTCTCTTGCTGTACAGTACATTGCACTAAGATGTCATACTTTATGAAAAGGATCCATAAGTAGAAGTGTAATAACCATTACAGTTATTACAGTATTTCTTTTAGGATGGTCCAAAGTAAAATTATACTTTAATAAAAAGGGTAAAAAGTATTTTTCCCCCCCCCAAAATAAAATGTATGTTGTACCAAAGTAAAACAGTACAAAAATTAAAGGTGAACAAAAATAATTGGCTCTATAGTAAATTATACTTTTACATTTTGTGAACAGATTTTTTTTCCCTAAATAACTATTGTAGATTTTAAATTAAGTTTGAACCAAAGCTAAGTTATTCTTTGAGGGAAAACTAAAAATGAGCTGTAACAAATGACAGATGTTTTATTTTTTTTAAGTGTAACGTATAATTTATTGTTCAGTGTATAATTCACTGCAGTTGTCAGCTTCAGTGAACATTAGAAAACACCATACAAATGTTATTCTTTTTCATGCAAATTTTGAGTTCAGTGCAGATTGTTAATTATTGAACACTCCCTTTGGCTACTTCATATGTTCATATGGCTAGTGTTATCACTTTTAACATAGTGAATCATTTCACTAATGCATTGTATTGTTTGTATCACATTTCTGTTTCTGTATTTATGACATTGTTCCTTCAGCAAATGCATTTTTGTCATATTTTCCCTCTCAACACGATGAGATCCAGTAAGGTTTAGTGTTGGTCCAATGTTGTTTTTAAAGGAGATAAAACATTACTTTTTATCAGTTTTTCATAAGTAGCACAATAAACATAAAATGGTCTGACAGTCAAATTTCATCAGTGTTTTCAGACAATTGAGCATGCTTTTAATTTTTAAACACCCCTTGCTGGACATTTAAATGTTAAAATGCTGCAAAATTATACATTTACAGGATATACAGTTGCAGGATTACTCTCAGATCCAGTATAATCATCAACGTTTACTTTAATTCTGTGAAAAATCTGTCAAACTGTGTCAAAACAAACCCACAGTAAATTGAGTCAAGCAAACAAATCGTCTTATTTTATCATGATCTGGAACCACGTTCATTCACTCTTTCCTAATTTTACACCATGTCTGCCCCAGATGTGATCAGTGCATCACACCAGACTTGTAGAGAGAAAAAACTTGATAATAGCTTGAAAAAGCCTGAAGCTTCGAAGTAGTTGCAAAAGCTTTGAAACAGTTTAAACAGGCAGACAGACAGATATGGATTAACATTTAACACATTGCTAGCATGATTTAACACACTGCAGGCCCAATTCAGGTTTAAATTTTTTAAGGTGAAGTCTTAGGGCATTATGACATAGCATGCTGCTCTCATCTCTTTTAACATTTAGCACCTGACCTTTATTAAGAAACATGTTGTTGGCGTGCTTAGCACATGGTTAGCATGAATTTTCACTCTTCCACCCCAAACCCCCACCCCCCCCCCCCCCCTCCCCCCACCCAAGCATGTTTTACCACATGGTTAACATATTTTAACAAAGCTAGCAAAATTATCTTTTTGTTAGCATATTTTTAACTAATATGAATGGGCATGAGGCTAGCATTTTGCTACTAGGATAGTGAGCATGTTGGAAGCATGAATTAGGATGTTGTTAGTAAGCCAACATAATTAGAGATTCTCTCTTACAGTACTGTACATTGGACTATGATGTGTTAGTATTTAAAGTAAAATTGTTTTACAAATATTTACCAAGGTTAAATTGTGGATATTGTTGCAACCCACATGAAAATACTATAATAATTTAAATACTATAAAAGTGTTTTTGAACCATACTTTAGTAAAGTTCTTCAATTAACTGTTATCGTAATTCTATAGTTGCTATGCTAATTCAACAACTGTAGTAATATAAACAAGTTACCCAATGCTAGCAAAATTATCCTATTGTTAGCATATTTCTAACATTGCTACTAGTGTGAATGAGCATAAGGCTAGTATGTTTTTAGCATGTTGCTACTAGGATAGTGAGCATGTTGGAAGCATGAATTAGCATGTTGTTGGCAAGCCAACATTAGAGATTCTATCTCTTACAGTACATTGCACTATGGTATTTAGAGATTCTCTCTTACTGTACATTGCACTATGATATGTTGGTTACTATTTGTAAAACAGTTTTACTTCAAATACCACAGTTAAATTGTGGATGGTGTTGCAACCCACATGAAAAACACTATAGTAATTACAGTAAATACTATAAAAGTGTTTTTGAAACATGCCATAATAAAGTGCTTGAATTATCTGATGTAGTTGCTGTGGTAATGTGACAACTATAGCAATATAAAGACGTTAAACAACATTGTAGATTTCTACAACTGTAAAGTATATTATACTACAGTATACCACAGTTAATGTAGTAAAAACTAAAATGTCATTACAGTTTCTCAATTCACTCTAGTAAACTCTACAGTATGCTGTAGCATTCATTGACATTGTTGTAAACACTATAGCATTTACAGTAAATTAATATAGTACTTTGTAATTATGTGGCTTATAAGCTTTATAAATAATAGCCATTTTTTTGTTTTATATGTAGCAAAACCATGGTTGTGTGTAAGAGATACTGAAACAAAGCATAAAACAAGTAATTTTGGCAGCATAACGAACAAGGATGTTTTGAAACATGATGTTTTGATGATGGTAGCGAACTCTTATAGTTGAACAGTTGTATGAAAAATCATAACCTCTTTTATATAGAACAAGGTGAATGCCATGCAGACTGTATTTACATTAAAGTAAGAACAAGCTAGCAAACTTTCCACTGCATGGGTAGCTGCTTTTCAAATCTGTCACTTTACAGCACCTGGCATCTTGATGCTCCACAGTGGAAATGTTTCTGTACGATCAGACAGCAGTGTTACGAGCCGTATGTTATTCAGAGAACAGACAGATGACTTTGACTGGTAAGTTTGTTAAAATTCAGTGGAAGTTTTGTGGCGTGCAGTGATAAATGAGCATTGGATCTCAGGCCCACGTTCAGATTTATCAGATAAATCTTTATCCAGGGAGTGTGCCAGTCGTCTGAGTTGAAGAAGGTGTTGATGCTTCTTGAGTACATTTATTTACTGTAACACTTCGATTACTGTAAGAAAAAGGGTTGTGCTTATAGCTAAATGTGCATGTTTTGACATTTTAATGTAATAATGTGCACTCTTTATGTTTTGCTTTAGAGGTTGTTGTGCTCCTAAAGGCAAGGATTATATATTTTTTACATATGTATGGTTTTTGTCATTTTTAGAACTGACTGTTATGACTTTATAATTGGATTTGACAAGGCTGTACATATACCTGTAAGAAACACACCAAGCAGCAGTGAACTGTTTGTGGTTTGGTTAAATAACTCTGTATTGCTTAGTACGAGGATTATTGCAAAAATCATCAATTTATTTATTTGTTTCAAATTTATCGAAGTTCCCACTTAAAATGTTATCAATATTTCTCAGCATTTCACTGTATGTATGTGGTTGCAATTAATAAAAGCAAAATATCTCTTCAAGTGAAAGTGACACTCAAAAATAAAAATACTGTCAGCATTTACTCACAATCCACTTATTCGAAACCTGTTGGAGTTTCTTTCTTCTTTTGAACACAAAAAAAGTATTTTGAAGAATGTTGGAAAGCAGCAGAAGCAGAATTGACTTCCATACTATGTTTTTGTTCCCACAATGGCTGCTACTTTCTTAAGAAAATTGGGGTGAACTGTCTTTTTAGGGGTTTGCATTATAATGATTTTATGCCAGTAAGGTAATAATTGTTCATAAGGGGGTTACCAGTTTATATCCAGCATAGGAACATCTTTTATCCTTGGTAAAGTCATGGTAAAGCACAATTTTTGTGGTGCATTCTAGGGCTGCACAATATATCGTTTCTGCATCAATATCGCAATGTGTGCGTCCGCAATAGTCACATTAAAGGATATGCAACGCTGCTTTGGATTATAGTTGATCAGCACCACAGATGAGAATGCATGAGATTTCAGGGGTCACTCCAAACCAAAACAAAATGAAAGTTTATCATTTGCATGTGTTTTAAAGGCATTTCAAGAGAGACTGAAGCATTCGGGCACAAAAAAGGACTTGTGTTATTTTACATTTTACATTACATTTGATTATTTGATTTCTGTACATGAATACTGTTTGACACTCCAGAAAACCATAACGCTGGTTGTTTTACTTTTTTCTTTGCTCCATTGTATTTATTTTTGCTTGCAATTTGTTTATTATTTTTCGTTCATGATTCACTCCCCTACAAAATCAGTCATAAATTCAAGATTTCTTTGCACTATTAATTCATATAGGTGAAATTGTAATCATATGGCATTGCATATTGTGGACAAACAAAAAATTGCAATGTCCGTTTTTTTTCCAATGTTGTGCAGCCCTAGTGTATTCAGTGGTGTCAATAAATTAGTTTTTATCTGTGTGCCCATTCCAGTACTGTAAATATATTTTAACACCAAAGCAAAAAACAAACAGACATAAATTCATAAAAATGATAACTAATAAAGTTAATTACTGATACAATAGAAGAACAAAAAATGAAGTATAGAAAATATTATCATATGTGATGCCATGCAAGGATTGTTTTTTTTTTTTTGTTCCCCCCACCCCCCTGATAATTATACAGTAATTATTTGTTTACACTATTACGCACAAATATTTGTATCCTAAAAAGAAAGCAGGCCAGAAGGAGAGGCTCATGATCAAATGGATGGCACTGAAGGGAGGAATGTCAAAATCCATATACATTTCTTCCATGACTGTAAAACATGATTCCGGCCTCCTCCTCCCTCCTCCAGATATTCACCTGATGCATATTCATGTGTAGTCAGGGATTCGCTCTTTGTCTGCTCATGAATACATTACCTTGACTGAGCGTGAATGGAATCGCAGATGTGTTGATGAAGTGGGAAAGCAAATGAGGTTTATTATGGTCAGACCTGACAGGAGGTCTTACTAATAGAGGTGTTTTATGGAGACGATTCAGGCAATGACAGATTTAGCCTGTTATGTTGTATGTTATAATATCAGTAAACGATTTGTTATCGTACATTTGATTTTTTTATTTTTTTTATGGAATATCATCGACATTGAGCATATCATTAGTGTGTTTTATGATAAAGTAATATGCAGAGTCAATCTGAACACAGTATATACATGAATATGTTACGTCAGTGATTTTATTTATATACTGTATAGATTGCTTGAGTTTTTTTAAAATCTAATATTTATATTGTATTTTATTTCTACTTTAATTTTACATTTAGTCATTTAGCAGATGCTTTTGTCCAATTGAGGAGGCATTCAGCGATTCAACAAGAAGAGGCAATACACACAAGAAGTGCAAATTATACAAATGAACTGTTAGTGCTCAGATAATTAAGTGCTAGAGTGATTCTACAGGTGGTTTGTCAAGCCCACTCACCTGTGTACACACTTCACAAATGCACAATGTTTTTTAAGAGATATGGAGTGATTGTAAGAGTGTCTGGTGCAAATGTGCAAAACTGGTGCAAGTGTCGGTTAGAGGGTTAGAGGGAGGAAAGAGTGTGTTTTCGACAGGTGGTTTGTCAAGCCCACTCACCTGAGTGAGGCAGAGTCAGAAATGAATAATGTTTTAAGGTTGTCGTGGTGTGGTGGTAGGTGGGGGGAATAGGGGGTCCTGATTTTGTTCATGCTTATCTCAGTGATTTATTATTATTATTTTTTTTTATTAATACAATTAACTTAACTTCTTGGTCAGTGATATGTTATTTATACACTGTAGATTAGTTACAAGTTTTTTTTTTTATCTAATATTTTCTTATTTAATTTCAGATTTTATACAATATTCATTATTCCAATTAGCTGTTATTTTTAACACTTCTCAATTTTCATTCTCTTTTTATTTAGCTTTCCTTTCAACATTTTCTCGTTTTTATTTGAACATTTTATTAAACAAATTTTTTTATTCATTTTAGCAGCCACGGCAACATTTCTTTGATTCTCATTTTGATGTTATGCTTTTCGTTTATTTCTGCTTGATTTCAAATACCAGAAACATTTGAATAGCTTTTAGTTGAAGATTTAGTCTAAGTTAGCAACAACAAAACTTATTTGCATCGCTTACTCATGAGTTGAACACAGCAGGCTGAATTTCATCACCTACAAAATATCCACTCAATCCTAAACACTGGATTTGTATGCACTTTTGTTTGAAGCCTTTAACTTTTGCTCTTTTAAAAGTTCTACCCTATCTATCTCTGTTTAGGATAAAATGACTTTATTATTCATCTGAATGGCGAGGTTACCCCTCTCTCTGCTGCTTTAGTCTTGTGGCATTTCTCAAAGCATTTCTTTCGCATTCATCATAATTAGACTTCTGGGTCTGAATCTTTAAACAAAACACTGCCTGAAGCAACCTCAAAATGCTAGTTAAGAGCGCCGAACTTTCATGGCTGTGCATTTTGGGAAAGTATCACGGAAAGTTGTTTAATTTGAGCAAACTGCTGACACCAGATCTTCCTCCTCTTGGCTCAGGTGTCTGGATGAGTTTTATTTAGAAAGTGAGAATGAGTTTGCGAGAGATCAAGAGGACGGCTGCCACAAAGACTTTCTGCTTTGGTAATTTGTAAAAGAAAGTCTTTTGCATTTGCCATTTGCAAGCTGACTGGTGCATCCTGATGATTTCTCCAAGGCAGAGCTCTTACTGGCAGCGTCACGTGATTTCACAGGATCAGAAAACAGAGGAAAATAACTCGTCTGGAGCAGTGAAATTTGGGGAGCGAAGACTAACAACATCGTTATCGCTCGACGGCCGTCTTTTACCCCAGGGCCCAGTCTCAGATCCACCGGTGCGGGTGAGAGGGAGCGAGCTCCATCCGTGTCATTTTTCATTTTCAAAACATAAAGGTGTTGAGTACAGCCAGTCCTTTTCCCTTCACATCAAAGAGCCGTGATAAAGATCCTTGTGATTAAGAGCTCAGATGTTAAGGTTCACTCGTTTCTTCGCTGCCAACTTCACTTTCTTTTTCCTCAGGAGAACATTTGAAGTGAATTGAAAGAAATCATAGTTTGCAATTTTTATACAGACTCTATGACTCTAATTGAATTTAACACGTCAATCAATCCATGCATCAATCAAATAACAACCAATCAATAAATCAATCAACCAGCCAGTCAACCAAATAACCAATCAATCTGTCAGCCAGTCAACCGAATAATCAATCAATCAATCAATCAATCAATCAATCAATCACTTTAGTCAAACAATCAACCAGTAATTGGAATCAATCAATCAATTACTCTTTCAGTCAACCAACCAATCACTCAATCAATCAGTGAGCCAGTCAACTAAATAGCCAGCTGATCAGCCAGTAATTGAAATCAATCAGTCAACCAGTAACTTAATCAACCATTTTATGAACCAATCAGTCAACCAATGATTCAGTCAATTGTTCAGTCAGCCAAACAAACAAACAAACAAACAAACAAACAAACATTTGCTGATGTAGTCTTTGAGAGAAACGGTAACATTATATTATACTATATTCAAATTATATAATGGTAAATCGGGTTATTTAGACAAATGCTGTGAAATATATACAGTATTAAAACCATACATTTGGTGTAGATGCGTGGATAGATGTGCACGTTATTTTTATTATATTTACCATTTATTTATATTGTTATCATGACTATTGGAAATGCATAGGTATGCATATATTACATTGTATTAAATTAACCATTGTATTAATTATCTGGAATAACTACTGTAAATTTGATCAAATTATTTTGAATTGTTACATTTTATTTTCATTTAAAAGGACATAGGATAAAGCATAGACATTTAGAAGAAAAATGCATGTTTGTAGCTAAACCCGGTAGATATTTATTATTTTGTTGTTTTGGCTTCAGTAGCAGTTGCATTGAATAAGATTTTCTGTATAAATAGCAATTTTGATGCTGCAGTGATTCGTTGTTTTATCCAGTTAATATTTGTTACCCATGGAAAAAACGGAAGCGACTGAAAACCTGTTGCAAGCCCTTGCTTTGTCTCTTCCGTTTAAAGTACTGTCTCAGGAGCCGCAGTGTTCGTTTGAACCTCTGCCATGCGCCGACTGTACTCCTCCATTGTTCCACTTAGTCTTTTTCAGTGCAGCTGTAGGGATAATGGGCTCAGAAGTGACATGTTAAGCGTATGTGGTGTATGGAAACAGAGGACTGGATTTCCTTGACAAGCTCAGCGTGAGTATGGCTGCACACTAAAGCTTCACCCAGCCGCTGAATAAAGAACCTTGAAGAAAAGCCCTGTGGAAAATTGATAATGTGGTGGGCATGTTTGGTTTGTGGGGCCTCAGAGCTTTAAATCGGCTTGATAACTGGATTTTACCTTCGCTACATGGAATAGAGGCATCAAAAATACAGTACATGAATAAAACAGCAAAAAGGTGGCATTAAAAAAATAAAGATAAAAATGTAAGTGCTTTTCCAGAGATTAGCTTTCTTGTACTTTCAGGGTTGGGCAAAAATACATTAAAATGTATTTTAAAATAAAATACCAAATATCTCAATTTTAAGTGTATCAAAATAAACAAAATACAGCAGCCACAACATGTATAAAAAAACCCCCAAACAAACTATGTTTTAATAATACTACAAAAAGTGATTAAAGGTGCAGTATGTAGGTTTGACACACAGTGGTTGAACTAAGTATTGCATTCAAACAAAAAGCGCAGGTTGCCAGATTGAGGATCAACAAGAGCAAGTCTGACTGTCGAGCCTAAAGGCTGATTTAAAGGCTGATTTAAATCATGTTCTACATAAAAGCAACGGCACGCAATAGAAGTAATATTTTCTATATTAAAAGGAGTTTTTGTTGTAACCAACCTCAAATTGATATATTAGAAATGGCTTCTATTTCTTGCAGCTGAACAGCAGAAGACTAACAATGATCACCTCAGGTACACCTCATGTCCTTTATTCAGTGTTAAATGCTAACCATGTGAGTTTGAATGTCATTTTACACAACATTTATTGCCATATACTGAAAGCAGCAGCAGATAATTCACCTCAGATCTTGATAATAAAATAAACCGTTTGAAATTGAACTTTAGAACTGTGACTTAAAACCAACATATCAGTGATTCAGCATCTACATTTAATAATATTAAAGAGGTTTAATATGTATTCATTAGATTATAAACCTTACCATTTCGTGTGCGAGTGCATATTCTGTGCTTCTGAATGGCTGTAAATAAATTTCTGTCGTATTTCGTCTGGTGCAAACAGGCAAATTGGTTATTACTGCAAATTTCATCACGAATCGTGTTGTTGGGACACGACACCTAATGTTTATATTATTTGCTAATTATTAACCTCATGCAGAATCTGTGTCTCATTTCAGAGTCTGCTACCATCCGCTACCGTGCTTTGAGAGCCTTTCTAACTGAATGATTGAAATAAGCTGTTTTCCAACAAGGCAACCCGGGGTGCTGAAATATAATTGGCTAAACTGGCCAACTATGGGCAGGTTAAAAGAACCAAAACAAAGACAGACATTCCAGCATGTAACACACATTTCCAAAGCAGAATAACTGACTTCAGCATTGTTTTTCAAATGAACAAGAATGTTCATTTCGCATTCTTAAGTATTTGCAAACATTACGGTATTTCTATGCTTTAGAAGATTCAAAAACTTACATACAGCACCTTTATTGGTCTTAACATTGCACATTGATTGTTGACTTGCTTCCAAATACCCCTGCCATTCATCTGTTTATATGTGATGCAAAATTTACATCCATATTCCAAGCATTGACCACCTTCTTCAATGTAAATCAATTTTCTGTTCTGATCATAAATACTGCCCATCCCTGTGTAATGCTATGAAGGTGTTTGTGAATCTAAAAGGTCTTCAAAGTTCTTGAAATGAGTTATCAGTTTTATTTCCTGTCCAAACCTTAATTTTTTGGTGTGCCAAGAGGTGCATGAGACATGATAATGATGTAGCCGATGTAGTTTGTTTTTGTTAACTTTGCTACATTTCAGACATCTCAGAATTGGGAGTTTTTCTCCCTGACTTCAGAGACATGTGGAATGTTTTGCTACAATAATTGCTTTCCTTTGATTTTGATCATGTTGTCCTATATAAAATAGAGGGTTTTTGTTGAAGTGCTTTGGCGTGAATTTGGCAAGATGTTTGTCTGACCAATAGCAGACAGTTGAAGCGCTTCTCAAAATTTCCCCAGTTCCGTTCGGTGACGCTTGTGGCGCAAAACATTACACAATTCACCATTAAGTTAATTAACCATAACTTTAAAAGCAATGATAACTTTTAATGAGGCGTCTGATGTGCTTGTCCTAGAGGTACGACGGCAGAGGCTGCATTTGATCCCACTCAAATCACCGTATTAGCATGCTCGTCTATTAATCTATAGCTGTTGCATTTATCTGAATGCTAATGAACATTTTAGGGCTATTGGGAATTTCAAAGATTGCTTTTTATGCAGTCTGGATACTTGCAGCAACAGTCCCGCCCTAGAAAAGGATCAGAGGTCTTTGCTGTAGGTCGATCAAACTTTGGAAGGGCACGTTATGACTGAGAGAACCAAACATGAGCTGCTTATTAGCTTTGTGTGTGTTTTTTTTTTTTTTTTTTTTTTCATATCTCGATGTGTTCAAAAGTGAGAGTAAAAGCATGCATAATATTACAAATCAATGCATTTGTTTTTGTCAATCAATGCACTGATTTTCCATTTAACGAAGAATCTTGAAATAAATTTGCACAGACCTATTGATTATTAATGATTCGACAGAAATCTAGTTTATTGACTGCATAGTTTAGGGTTTTGACATCAGCAGTAATAATTCAGAAATGTTTCTGGAGCACCAAATATGTGAACAAGGAAAACTTATTTTAAACCTGTAATATTTTTATTATATTTTTGATACAACAATTAAATAATATAATATTATAAAAAAACAAAACGAGATCAAAAAAGAAAGAAAGAATATATATATATATATATATATATATATATATATATATATATATAATTAGTTTTCTTTCTTTCTTTCTTTCTTTTTTGATCTCATGTTTTGTTTTTTCTTTTCTTCCTTCTGTCATTCCGTCTTTTTTCATTTTTTCTTTTCTTTCATTTACATTTTATTTCATTGATCATTTCCCATTTTCTTTTTTTATCCTTTCATATTTTATTTTTGTATTTTATTCTTTTTATTCCTATTTTTTTCTTCCCTTTGGTCATCTTTTGTTCTTCCTTTCTTTTCTTTCATTTACTTGTTTTCTTTACTTTATTCCTTCTGTCATTCCCCATTTTCTTCTCTTATCTTCTCTTTTTTTTCCTTTTCTGTCATTTCCCATTTTGTTATCTTTCCTTTCCCTTCCTTTCCTTTCCTTTCCTTTCCTTTCCCTTCCCTTCCTTTCCCTTCCTTTCCTTTCCCTTCCTTTCCTTTCCTTTCCTTTCCTTTCCCTTCCTTTCCTTTCCTTTCCTTTAATTTTACCTTTAATTTTACCTTTAATTTCCTCTCCTTTCCTTTAATTTCCTTTCCTTTTCTTTCCTTTTCTCAGAATGCTCTTTCAGGTCTTTCCTGTCTCTTTTATATGTTTTTTTCCACCTTGGTCCAACTTTGTCATCTTTTATTATGCAGTCAGCATTCCTGCATGACTTCTAATTGAGCCACACACAGTTCAGACGCCTACCCATAATCCTCTGCTCAGAAACGCTATGCTAATCAGCTCATCTTTATGTAACTTGTGCCCATCATATGAGACTCTTATGTGAACAGCTCTTAACAGGCTGAAGCACGAATTTACCCAGAAATATCTTATGTAATATTATACATCATATTATTTTACTTGCCAGTGAATGTAAATATAACACCACAAGCCAGCAGGGTTTGTTTTATGAAATATCTGCCTCGGTTAGCACTCTAGCACACTAAATTATTTTATATTATATTATATTATATTATACTATACTAAAATGTAACCACATTTGCTATATATTTATTTAATTACTTAAAATAACTGCAAGTATATAGTATAAATTGCATTTCCTACTTTCTTTTCCTCTATAAATGATGTGAAGGTCATTGCAGATCCATAAAGGTCAGACCTCTGATCAACAGTACGATAAGCACAACAGAATTCCTCTCGGTTTTGCTTTTGTGTTGCAGAAATAGGATTTTCTCTGTACTTTAGCAGAGCTCACAGCTGGAGCCTGTCGGCGCGCTCATATTTTGGCATTAAAATCAGATTTACAACAAAGACAGGTCATTACACTGTTGTTGAGGGGGAAGTATTTAGTTTTGATATGGAGTTTAACTGTCAGCATGGTGCCATTGTTGACTGGTTATCGATTTGGGGCTGTTAACATTCATTAATTTGAGCTAATCAGACATTTCAAGCCGGGTTCTCTAATCTGAACCGAATGTCAGAGCCCCTATTAAAGTGGAATATTATCCTTCAGACTGTTCTAGTTTTTTGTTTTGCTTGCTTTGACAGATACACCTAATTTAAACACACTATTAAAGGGATAGTTCACTCTAAATTCTGCCTTTTTTGTGTTCAGGTTTCTTGTTTGGGTTTCTTTCTTTTTTTTGAACATAGACAATATTGAATAATTGAATAAATCGTGATTATTGATATTGGCCCATTTAAAATACTCTTTTTAGGGTGTCTTTTAAGATCATTTAGACTGTTGAATTTGCAATTGTTCATCACAGCACCAAATGTCTAAATACTTAATATGTGATTTATTTTCAAACATTGACATTTTAAATGTTATTCTCACATACAAAAATTCTGTTACTGTTTATTGTCCTTTTGTTTGTTAACTCTGTCCAGTATAGTTCCACTTAATTTGTTCATCTACTCGTGACAGTGTGACCCACCAAACAGGTAAATATGCCACAATGTGACAGCAGTGCAGATTTTCCCACCCACCGATATTGATTGACAGGTGTGTATTATCATGTCTCCATAGTAACGCGATCATGTCCACAACACAGAATTTGCAAATAAACCTAAAATAACATCCACAAACCGGGACTCCTGTTGTGTGATTGAAGGGTCCTCATTGATGGCTGTGTACACTATGCAGCTGTGCTGATTCCAGTGGCTATGAATTACATAGCTCAAAAAGTGTAGTTAAAAATGCACACTGGTTCTTGAAGTGAAGTTAGATCACAGAGAGTTGGAACAGACCTTTAATGCCAGTTTATTTGCAAATCCTGTGTTGTGGACATGAATACATGCGTTACCATAGAGACATGTTAATACACGCCTGTCAATCAATATTGATGGGTGGAAAAAACTGCACTGCTATGTCACATTGCGGTGGGCCTTAAAATCACTGGGATTTGGGTACTACTGTATTTTTAAAGTCAGAAATTGAAAAAGAGAAGGAGACTTGGTGTGTTTATACCACTCTAATATGACTCTGGACACTAAAGATCTGTCCAAACAGCTTCCAAAGTTGCATGATACTGTAGGTCCCCTTTAACGAAAGCCTAGTTGAACACAAAAGAAGATGGCTGCCGATTTTCAACATTCTTCACGTCTTTTGTGTTCAACAAAATCCTAAAGATTTAAATTAACCAAAAATGACAATTCACTCATCAAAGTATCACTTTATGGTAAAAGGAAGGAGGCTTAATTTTTACTTACTAGTTCCTGTTGACTGTAAAGTGATCTATCTAATAGTTTTGTTTGCCTAGTTTTGTTGTGAGCGCATCTAAAATGTCTGATTTTGTTGCATTGTTAATCCTTGATGATTGGTGAATATTGGTTCTGATGTTGCTTGTCATTCCTCAGACAAGTCATTTATGAGAAGTAATGAGTGATCACAAAATGAAAATTATGCAAAGCTTGTATGACTGGCGCGTTTACATATTTGGTTCTTCTCTTCTTGACAAATTGTTGAAATAATCTCAGTAAAAATAATCTTGAGTCATATTGTGTTGATGAATCCTGTGGGCAGTATCTTTCGAACTGAATGAATCAGGACCAGACAGGAAATAATATATCATAGATTTTTCATGCTTTTAGGTGATTATGGCAGAGAACTACGCTAGAATATCAATAAGGCAAATTTATTAGCTCTCCTGTGAAATTACTATTCTTTTTCAAAGATTTACCTTTGATGTTTATCAGAGCAAGGACATGTTCACAGTATTTCCTATACTGTTTTTAAAGTGTTATTTCTTTTAGTTTGGCTGAAATACAAACTGTTTTAAAATGAATAAAAAATAGGGTCAATATTATTAACACCCTTACAGATTTTTGGATTGGCAATAGAACAAATCACTGTTTTCTAATGATTTGCCTAATTAATCTAACTTGCCTAGTTAAACTAATTAACCTAGTAAACATACTTTGAATTGCAACTTAGGCTGAATCTTAGCATCTTGCAAAATAAAGATAAATAGTATGTACTGGCATCATGGCAAAGACAAAAGAAGTTATTTATTAAAAATTAGTTATTAAAACTTAGTATTTAGTAAAAATTGGTAATTTAAAAACAGCATTTGAAATGAACATTTGTCACATCACAGAACCATAATTGAATGACAGAAATCCAATAGTTAAAACTGGTGCAAAAAGGTGAATATTCATTCATTCATTCATTTTCTTTTCGGCTTAGTTCCTCTATTAATCTGGGGTCGCCACAGTGGAATGAACCACCAACTTATCCAGCATATGTTTTACACAGCGGATGCCCTTCCAGCTGCAACCCATCTCTGGGAAAAAAGGTGAATATCCCCAGCTAAAAAAATAAATCTAAAATAAAATGATCCACGGTGTAAAACATATGCAAGAGCAGTTGGCAGCTCATTCCACTGTGGTGACCCCTGATAAATCAGGGATTAAGCTGAAGGAAAATGAATGAAAGAATGAATGAATGAATGAATAAAATGAATAACAGAAATAAAATAAAAATAGGACAACACACAAAAGCTATCAAATAAACCAATGAATAAATAAACAATGTCTAAAGATCATATTTATAATTTAAAAACATTATATTCAGAATATATTAAATCTATTTAATCATAAATTATACAAATTATTATATTATTATACGGATACATCATTTTCCAAAAAAAATGTTCAGCCTGCTGTATTGAGACGGCATCAAGTAAAGGTATTGACTGAAGGTACAGATAGCTGTATGCTTGAGACCGTTGTGGCTAATCTGCCTTGATTTTGTAGTCCGAGTTTCGATCTGGCTGACACACCATTTACAGGCCAATACAAGTACACGCACAGATGCACCTGGCCTCACAGCTTTTGCCTTAATAGAATTAAAATTTCAATTTCCAGAGTAGAGATCAGGGCAGAGGGGGGGGGGGGAAAGAGCTCACATGCCAGCACACGGCAGTGGAGAAAATCCCATTTCCTGGCTCTCTTCTCCCATTTCCGCGAATCTTTGGCCCCCACTGTGACACATTAACACACGGCAAGATTTGTTGAAAAGAATCTATGTGACCAGATTGGATTTCCTGTGTGGCGCAGCCTGGGATCTGATCAGAGTTGACTTTAATCTGGGTTTAGGGTTGAGCGCATTGATTCTGCAGAGAAAACACAGCAATACATTATGACCGGGTCCGAGTCACGTTACCAGGGGCCTGTGTCTGACCTCTGTACACTTTTCTTTATGGACTGTTGTATGATTTCCATGTTTTACATCTTTTTTATTTTTTTTTAAGGATAACTTTTGAAAGGGTAACATTTGAGGGTTAACTTTTGTGAAATAACTAATTTGTCATAGAATGAGTCAGGTATGTTTTTGTGCATCTGTTCAGCAGACACTTGAAATGGTGAGAAAATGATTGTGATAGTCTTCAGATTGCAAGCACTTCTTCAAATGCAGTTCAGATGGCATATATTTGCATGCACCAATCTGTAGATCATTCTTTCATTCTGCCTTCTGTTTGTCTGTCATTCAGTTGATCACTCTATCACTACTGTTTTTTGTTCTTTCTATACATTCTTTTCTATCAGCCTATGTTTGTTTGATAAAGTTCTGTCATATTGTATTACCATATCATTATATAATTCTACATTTTCTGTCACTGTCATCCATCCATCCAAACTTTCTTTCTTCTGAACTTTCTTTCTTCTGAACCGTCAAAAGTTCCTTCTTTCCGAACTTCTTTCCTTATTTTTGAATTTCCTTCCAAACTCATTCATTCATTTTCCTTCGGCTTAGTTTCTATTTCAGAGGTTGCCACAGCAGAATGCACCGCCAACTATTCCAGCATATGTTTTACGCAGCGGATGCCCTTCCAGCCACAACCCTGTATTGGGAAACCACCCATACATACTCATTCACACACACACATACACACACACACACACACACACACACACACACACACACACACTACAGATAATTTAGTTTATTCAATTCATCTATAGCGCATGTCTTTGGACTGTGGAGGAAACCAAAGCACCCGGAAGAAAACCACGCCTACACGAGAAGAACATGCAAACTCCACACAGAAATGCCAACTGGCCCAGCCAAGACTCGAACCAGCAACCTTCTTGCTGTGAGGCGACAGTGCTAACCACTGAGCCACCGTGCCACCTCCTTTCAAACTTCTTTCCTTATTTTTGAACTTCCTTCCGAGGCTCTTTCCTTCAGAACTCTTTCTTCCTCCTGAACTTCCTTCCTTCCCTCCTTCCTTCTTTCCTATCTGTTTTCCTTCCATCCTGTTTTCAATTTTTCTGTATTTTTGTATCCCTTACATACATACATACATACATACATACATACATACATACATACATACATACATACATAGATATGTGTATACAGTGTATGAGATATATATGTATGTATGTTAGTCTTTCTACGTCTGCTTTAGGCTTGGATTCCCTTCAGTATGTCTGTATATGTTTCCATATAATGGAACACAGTATATGAGCACTCTATAGAGAGGTACCGCAGAGATGCAGGAACAGAGGTACAAGTGTATAAGCTGAGGCCTGGAAGGGAAAGGCCTGGTCTAGATTAATGGTCAGCTCAGCAAACAGTCCGTTACGCAGAGAGTAGAGCTGCAGCAATCAGACGCAGGGTCCAGCAGACCGGCGAGATCACAGCGCCTCCATTTGTCCAGGCTCATGAGGTTAATGGCATTCTGGCTGAGACATCCTTACTTCTCTGGCTCTCTGACCTCCGAGGTGGAGGGAGGTCATCTGTGAGACAAACACATGCTGGTGAGGGATGACAACAGTCAAGGCTGAGTCAAGCACTGGAAACTTTAAGGAGCCAGATAAACAGCTTTATTGTTTTGCCTTTATTAAATTAGAGGTGTTGTTAGGCACAGTAGCAGATTTTGTGGGTACAAGGAATGTTATGACTTGCCACTTTTAAGGGGTCCTGTTATGGTTTTTACACATTCAGAGCATGACATTACTGCCACGCGGACATTTCATGACACTCCAAATGTAGTTGTCCCTCAACTGTAGTCTTGAAAGTATAGAAAATTTACTGTAATACTCAAGTATTACAGTGTCATTTTGTGTTTGTGTATTCTAAAAAACCCCGTATATCAGGTGATTTTTGGGCCTTTGGGATGTTTGGATATGCTGTGACATTTGTGCTTATTTCTTCAACTTGTAACATACACATGATATACAACAAAGATGTACATGTATATACAAAAAAAAAACAAACGTGTGTGTGTGTATAGTTACAAGTATGTTTTAGGGGAAAAGTGACCTTCTTGCTGTGAGGCGATCGTGCTACCCACTGCGCCACCGTGACGCCCACACAATCAATTTAATTCATGGGTAATTTCTCAGTTCGATGTTATTAGGCTATTTATTTGTTTTTAGTTAGATTTATTAACTGCTACATCGTGTTATTATTGGATTATATTTTTTGATTGACAGCCTTAATAACAATGTTAAGAAAAAAGTTACTTGCACAGATCAACTGTTTCACTATGAGGAACCAGTAGCTAGTGGCTTTTGAATTGCATTTAATGAATCAACAAGGATAACAGTTTTAGCAATAAATCTCATTTAATGTTCTACTAAAGACAAAAAAGTTGCCTACAGTACATCTTGGATTGCCTGAGGTTCAGTAAATTGATAGGTTGACACTTAAAGTAATATTTCTCACTATTAACTAATGGCTTATTACCTGCCTATTATTAAGAAATTGGGTGTTTATTAGTACTTAACACTAAATACTATGCATGTTCCTATTCTACACTACTAATTCTACCTTGATCCTACCTAATCCAACTAGTTTATTGAGGCAAAAGTCATAGTTAAAGTAATAGTTCACCCAAAACTAAAAATCCTGTCATCATTTACTTACCCTTTACTTGTTCCAAACCTGTTTGACTTTCTTCCTTTTGTTGAACACAAAATAAGGTATTTTGAAAAAGCTGGAAACCTGTAACCATTGACTTCCATGGTATTTGATTTTTCTTCTAAGGAAGTCAATGGTTACAGGTTTTCAACTTTCCTCAAAATATCTTCTTTAGTGTTCAATGGAATAAAGAAACCCATAAAGCTTTAAAACCATGTGAGGGTAAGTAAATAGTGAGTCAATTTTCATTTTTGGGTGAACTACCCCTTTAATGGTTTATTAATAGCAGTAATTGAACCTTAAAACAAAGCGTTACCAAGCTGGTTTATATCACAATATGTGATTTTGGTCACATTGCCTTAATATGATATCAAATAAGCTGTTTGGATATTTTACAGCCAGCTTGTTAATCACAATAAATAATTCAAAATCAAATGTTCAGCAATGAAGTATGCTGGAATGTATGCTGGAATCCTCAAAGCACAGTATGAATCCTCAGTAAAAGTGCTAAAAGTGTGCATCTGATTCAGCTGATGGCTAGCGGAGAGGCAGTAAACAAGATTAGAGAAGTAAAAAAGAGACTGCTACCATCAATGCCAGACTCTGGATGGAGGTCCGGGTGGGACTGTTCGCCTGCATAGTCTGGGACAGAACTGATGCTTTTTAACCAGTGCCAGCCCATCTCTGGCAGCTGGAATCCCATGAAACCAGGAGACAGAGACTGTTGGCTGGGTGTCGTCAGGAAAAGAAAGAAGCAGAGTGAATGATGGGATGGGTTTAGATGGGGTCGTCGAGGAAAAAATAAATAGACAATTTACTCAGATCTGGATATGCTGGTCCAGTGCTATAATGAGATGATGTTACTGTCGCTGTCTGGGAAGTTTCTAATGACACTGTTGTCCTATTTTTGCTTTGTTGCTTTACTTTGAAACAACTTTTAAATAATGAGAGCAGTGTTGTATGTTTGCTGGTGTATGATTGAATAGTATGATTGAATAGTAGTCAAACTGTATGTACTAGTAACCAATACGTTTATTTTAGAATGCAGTCAGTTATTCATTCTGTAAGGAGGTGCAACCATATTTCATTCCCAATAAAGAGTTTTCATTAAAGAATAACACTTCACATAGAAAAACATTCAATATTAAGCCGCTGTTTTCAACAGCATATTAGATCATTACACAATTGCTAAAGTTTTTAAATTGGTTTTAAATCTGATTTCAGTAGTTAACACAAACGGACAAAGAACAATTCTCCTTGACAAATCATTGATCTAGTTAATGTTTATTTCTAAGTTTGGTAATAAAATGTTAAAATCAAAAGGTGTACATTTAATGATTGCACCAAGAATTTTATATTTAATAACTTACAATAACAAATGTAAATGATTGCTGTAAAAATATATATTGCTAATGTTGTACACTGTAAAAATAAATCTGCTAATTAACAGTTTCTGTATGTTGTGAATTGCATTATGGGACCTTGATCTCTGCTCTGTCCACTTTTGATGTTGAAATATTCAACTGTGACTTTTATTGACATTTTAGTAGTTTGAAATAATATAATGCATGAGAAATAATATCTAGAGAAATAAATCTGTAAAATAACAGAAAAAGCACTGGCAGTTTATTACAAGGTCTTTGTACTGTAATATGTAACACCAACCCAGACGATATGTGACTTAAAGCTATTAAAAATGTTCATAAAAGTCACTTTTTCAAACTTTTTTAAGGTTAAAAGTAGCTGGAAGAAAGATCAAAGTCCCATAATGCAATTCAAAAGTATAAATCAATAGGAAAAAAAGAATTACACAATACGGAAAACTGCTAATTTACGGATATTTTGTAGAGTGTAGTTAGTTCATGTTAACTAGTGCATTAAATAATTACAATTATTATTATTATTATTATTATTATTATTATTATTATTATTTAAATTAAACAGTGGTGGTCTCATAGTTTTGGTGTGAGCTGTTGCTGAATTTTGCAGTATTTGTACTGTTTGTAAGTCAGCTTTATTGACTACGAAAAGCTCAAAAAGAAATGCTCGATCAGACTGCTTAGTTTTGCTTTTCTAACAACATTGAAGTGTGGAGTGAAAAGGGCCAGGAGTAAACACTGTGCGTTTGATCAAATTTGCCATTTTGCTTCAAGACTAACCTAGAGTTGGCATGAAATAGAAACTCGCCGTATATATAGTTTCACCCAATCTAAAGGTACACTATTGGTCTTGTTGTGAACAATAATTCCATGCATGTTTCAAAATTTGGTTAGATGTGTCCTTTCCGAATCAAATGAAACTCTGACCCTTCTTTATAATCAAGTTCACAATCAGATCTGCTTCTGTCCAATGGATTAATTAAACTAGGGCTGGCTGATTAATCGAAGGCAGTTATGCGAGTAAAACCAGTTCTGCAATCAGTAGTAAATCTCCAGCATGTGCTTTTAGTCAGAGCAGGATTTACTACATAGACCCATAATTCAGTCAATTTACACAATAACATGTTCATTATTCCATTATCACATGATGATAAAATCAAAGATGCGATAATAACAGCTGTTTGCGTAGCTTTTCAGCGATCTACGGCTCTGTGTTGCTGCTATATCTAAGAAGCATGTAAAAAATACCACATTTAATAACATGCTTTTACTCACTTCAGAATTTCAGTCAAGAGTTTAAAATAAATCCTTCACTCAATTCAAGTCAGATTCTGTAGCCAAGTGTTTATTGATATCTACATGAAAAAACACCATAGTAGATTTACTACAGTAAAACTTTCTAAATTTTAGTATACTGAAGTATATATGGTACTTCAGTATACTAAAGTACGACCTTCTTGGTGTGAGGCGGTTGTGCTACCCACTGCGCCACCGTGTTGCCCCTAAAGAAAATTTACTATAGTAATTCATGTAGTAATTTGTTTCTGTTCTGTAATGGTTACAATTGTAGTAGAATAACCACAGCAAATGACCACATCATTCCAATTTACTGTGTTACTGTGGTCAAAAACACCATAGGAAATTTACCATGTACTAGTAAATTTACTCTAAAATACTATAGATTTTTTTTTATATATAGTTAAAGTTAAATCAATGAAAGCAGTTAAATGTTTTGTTTACTCAAACACACTATAGGGATTTCCTGGGTAAAGTCTAGATAGGATACGCACATCAATACGGCGCTATTTTTATGACCCTGTATAACAATAATTCATATTTTTACATTACTGTGACTGTTGGGTTTAGGGTTGGGGTAGGGGTAGACATAAAAAAAAAGACAATTTATTGGGTAATTTAATAAATAACAAATACTGCTCTGTACAACTACTGTTTTTACAGTACTGTGACGATTGGGTTTAGGGTTGGGGGTAGGGGTAGACCTTAATAAAATACAATAAATGGGAAATTTAATAAACAATATAAATAATTCTCCTTTACTTCCAGCCGCAACCGTATCAGATCTTAAAGAAAATTTACTATAGTAATTCATGTAGTAATTTGTTTCTGTTCTGTAATAGTTACAATTGTAGTAGAATAACCACAGCAAATGACCACATCATTCCAATTTACTGTGGTCAAAAACACCAGAGGAAATTTACCACATGTTCTCTAGTAAATTTACTCTGTAATACTATAGATTTTTTTAATATAGTTACAGTTAAATCAAAATAAAATTAGCAGTTAAATGTTTTGTTTTCTCAATACACACTATAGGGATTTCCTGGGTAAAGTCTAGATAGGATACAGCTGCAGATGCGCACATTTAATTTAATAAATAACATAAATAATACTCAGTACAACTACAGTTTTTACATTATTGGGAAGGTTGGGTTTAAGTTGGGCTAGGGGTAGATGTTAATACTGTATCTGATCTAGCAACAACCGATTTTCTGGTTTTCTTCAGGAAGTAATTAGATTTTTTTTCCATTAGAGCGCCCTCTGGCTGAATGGATGAAGATTTACTACTGCTTTTGATTAATAATCCAGATTTTCCGGTTTCTGTTTTTCTTGATTTTCTTTGGATCTATCATCAAGTCCTAGATTAAACCAAGCTTTTATCCTGCTTTAATAAATTCTTTGGCTAATAAGCAACTGACCCAGCTCTCTGTATGTTTGAGTGCTGCAGTAGTTCTTGTTGGTTTCTTCATAACATTCAGCAGATGTTGTGGGCCAGACAGTCTCATTGGGATGCTATAGGAAGATCTGCTGTTGCGCTGCAGTTTGCTGGATGGCTATTGGCCTTTAAAGGTTGCTTTGACCTGTTTCTTTATTTCACAGGGTTGAGAAGGTTATCTTCTATCTGGAGGGCCATCAAACAGAGCTCAAAGAGGGTCTCTGCTGGTCGATAGGTGAGTGCTTTTGGCCACCTATTACTGAGAGCAAAGAACAGTCGTAAAGACGAATGCATAGATTGTGATTATATCATATTGAGGAGTAATAAATGCATATTCTGGATTGATGCAACAGTTCAGCTCTGCACACCGTCGCATGGCCATTCTTGTTGCGTGTCTTTTTGATTATTCTGTTTTGGTTGTCGAACAATAAACAAAAAAACACTCACCTACACAAAAAAACAAGCAAAAATACAACTAAAGATGGCCTAAAATGATAAAAAAAAATAATAATAATAATAAACAATATTCATTCATTAATTTTCCTTCGGCTTAGTCCCTGATTTGTCAGGGGTCACCACAGTGGAATGAACTGCCAACTTATCCAGCATATGTTTTACACAGCGGATACCCTTCCAGCCGCAACTCAGTACTAGGAAACACCCATACACTCTCGCAATCACACACACACTCATACACTACGGCCAATTTAGTTTATTCAATTCACCTATAGCGCATGTCTTTGGACTGTGGGGGAAACCGGAGCATGTGGAAGAAACCCACGCGAACATGGGGAGAACATGCAAACTCCACACCGAAACGCCAACTGGCCCAGCCGGGGCTCGAACCAACAGCCTTCTTGCTGTGAGGCAATGGTACTAAGCACTGCACCACCGTGCCCCCTAATAAATAATAAACTAAGTAATATTCAACATGGTCAAATGTGTAGTTTAGTCAAAATGGAAAAAATAAGTAATTTAAAATTGCAATATTTCACATTATTACTGATTTTGATGTCTTTTATCAAATGTTTGGGTTTTACATTTAAGATGATTATAGATCATATTTGTATAGGTTGTTATTGGTTTATACCTTTTTGTTTTTAATTTAAAACATTTTTTTTTACATTGCAGATTATTTTGAATTGTCATGTTGCTCAAAAAAAATTATTATTTTTATTAAATACATGCAGTCTTGGAGAGAATTATAGGTGTTTTTTTCCTCATTAAGTCATTAAACTTGCTGAAAAATATTTTTTTAAATGCTTAAACATTCCTTTATTTCTTTAAAGCAAATCCAACATATAAAATTAGGAGTGCTACTGTATATTTAAGGTGCATGTAAAAATCTGTCATTTGTTCATATTGAATATTTTATTACCTCATTTGTTTGAGTTCAGCAGTTGTTGTATCAAACCGGTTTATCTCACTATGGGTTGTTATTCCTAAACTTTCTTTCTGGTTGTGAAGGCAAAAAAAAAGAAGAAGAGCGATTTGGAGAGCAGAGGGGATGAGCCCAGTATGTGGCCTGGAGTAATGGTATAATATGTTTTCTAGAACAGGCCCTGTCAAGGTCCACTCGATATGTCAACGAGATAAAACTACACCAGGTAGGAAGCAGAGTCTGCAGTGGACAGATAAAACGCTTTGCTGAGGTCTTTCATCACAGGCTGCTTGCGCCCCATTGGCTGACATGAGTGAGGCTCCTCCCTTTATCCTCTACAGACCTCAGGAGTCCAAATCCTCCCCACAGGCCTAAGGTTATGTTTACAGTAGTGCGTTTTTTTTAAACACACAATTTTAGCTACGCTTGCATCACACCACTCCGGAGCTTTTGTTCCTCTAAAGCAGAGACTTTTAGCAAAAATATATGATAGCTCAGTGGTTAGCACTGTTTATCTTGTTTTCTACACAGAATAGTGGATTTGCTGCCAATTTAAAGAGGATTTTTTCCCTAGTTAATGCTAGAGTTGTTTATATCCAGGGACAGACAGAATCTGCAGACTTTATCTATTTCTGCTAGAAAAAAAAAGGATTTCTGCTGAATGATTTGGAGAGTGTAGCAATACTAAAAAGTAACACAACATTAAAAATAACTGAACTTTTATGAAAGGTTTACAATCAAAATTTAAAGAAAATATTACTTTACAAATTGTATATTACATAAAGTGTCTATGCTATACTGAAATTATTATAAAAACTGCATAAATATGCAGTCATATATAATATAAATATAACAAATATACTTCAGGGGTATGAATATTTGCAGGCTTGACTGTATATTTTCACATATACACATAACTAAAATAATAGATTGAATGATGGGCTCGCAAATCTGTGGATTGGGCTTATTTCATTACAAATTGTATTATTTATTGATTCTTTACTGTATATGCTACAATTTTCTGCCATAATTTACCAATACTCTTAGCTTTTGACATGCGTTTTTGGCTTTGTAATTTGGATTGAGATCTCTTCTGAAACACAGAGGAAACGTCAATATGGATAATGATCCTTTTCATTTTATAACACCATCGAAACGGAAACCCACTATTGTAAACATAGCCTAGACCAGAGCACAGGCAAACCCAAGGGTGGTGTTTCTTTCCGCCTTAAAACTGCAGCAGAGTGCCCTCCATCACTCTGCTTTCTTTCTTCTTCTTCTTCTGAGGGAACGAGGAAAAAAGAGGCTTTAGCTGTACATTTCAGTCCCCGTCACTCAAATGCTCTTCAGAAGAGACCATTGAGTCCCCAGAGAACCGGTGTGAAGGGTCCCGCTCTCCTCAACCCCTCTAACAGCTCTGTTCGGGTCTCCAGAGCTCCAGGGCTTGTGGTAGGATTAAAACTATTTGTTTTCAGGCTGTTTTCTCATTGATTGAATTTCTTGGTGCAAAGCAAAAGTTCAATTCAGTCCCACTTCTCTTCCCTGGAGTGCTTGCTTTTCACACTGTATTATTTTGTATTATTTAGTGTTTGGGCAAAATTCTAAACGTATGCATTGGCCTCCTTTCAGTTCAGAAATTAGAAATTGGATTAATTTAGGGACATCTTACAAGAAGCAGAATTTGATTGACAAGAAGAGAAATTTGCTCCAACACAAACTTACAAAATTATTCCTACGTTTTCAGCAAACTATTAATATTTTAATAAAAAATATGATTTACCCTTTTTTCAAAGTCAAAAGTAATGTCTATATAGTTTTTATTTGAATTTTTTTTTGTTATTTTACTTTTAACCTTTACTATGATAAAATATTTAAAAGTGCTGTTATTTATATTCAAATTTTATAAATGTATTCGTAATAAATTAGAATATAAAAACAATATTTCTGTGGCAAGTGAAGTAAATTACTGTGTAAAATGCTGTATTTTTGTATCACATTTAAACAGTTTTTGTATGCATATTGCCATCCTATTGAGACACACACACACACACACACACACACACACGCAGTCTACAGTACATTATGTTGTTATCTTGAAAAAAAACTCTTTAAAATGTTACACTAAATTGCTCACTTTTAATATTTCAGTAAATTTTGCGTTCCATTATTTACTGCGGTCCAAAACAATGTCCTGGATAGGAGTAGAAAAAGCACTCAGATGCCCAATGCTGGTTATTTGGCTTTAAACATCTTGTTTTTCTCTTGAGAGTCTCTCTAGTGTACAGCATCGGGCACAGAGAACGGTTTATTATTTAGGAGAGGTTTTTTGGGAACTTTGAGTTCTTCTCCCATAACAACTTGATAGTTCATAAGTTCTGCCCACAATCTCACCCCCAGCAGTCTTTTACCTCCACCAAACCTCTATTAGACACGCACAGGGAACACTGCTGATAAAGTATATACAATACCCTCCACTAATACTGGCACTCTTGATAAGAACGCTGTGGAAAATATGTATTTGTTGTTTAACCTTTTGATTTTTCCTCAAAATATTGAATACATTAGCATTATTTTTGGATTAGATGCATTTTCTTTCTTTTTTGAAATCCCCTTGTGGTGATGTACTGTACAGTAGGTGATGTTGGATTACAGGTTTGGAGACTTTCTGACCCCCAAGACTAAATTAGCTTCTTGGATCTGATTCTTGGAACTTTTGGTTGAATTTTTTTAGAACCATTATCTCCCTGACAAGACAGACATTTATTTTTCTTTTCCAGCACAACACTTCCAGCGGACTGGAAATGATTAAATATTCAGTGAAGCTCAACAACCTTTTGTCCCAAATGAGAGCTCTGTTCTTTCTTCTTAAAGAACTCGGCCAATCACAAATCACTTATTTGCTGGTACTAATACTGTATGTACTAGTAGTTGTAAAAATATTGGAAGCAGTAGTTGGAAGTTGGAGGCAGATTGGAAAGTACCTATCAGTTTTGCACCCAGTAGAGATTCATAACAAATTAATACTAAACAGACAAAACTGTTTAGTTTGGTAATTTTTAATCAAAATCTGAAATATACTTAGCCATGCCCCTCCAACTAGGTATTGAATAGATAATGGGAAAATCGAACATTTCGATATTTTGTTATTCTGCGATATATTATGTAGTGTGATATAAATACAATTTCACCAGACGACTTGAGTATCTCTATTTGTAAAGAACTGATCATTTTAGATTGACTGTGATTATTCTGTAGGGGAGTGCATTTGCATGAAATATAATAGACAATCTACAAGCAGATGAATACAGTAGAGCAATAGTTAAAAAATAAAGTGTTTTATTGTTTTCCAAGGAGTCTAACAGTATTCGGTATACAGTAATTGAAATAATGCTGCATAGTCTTCATTTGATATATAATTTAATAAAATGAAACAAGTTACAAATGGTACAATTTCATAGGCCTGAATGCTTTTAATATCCTCATACTGTCACAGGCCTCAAAAATCAAGGCAAATAAATTATAATTCCGACTCAACATTGCAGATTTGTGTCACGTGACCATTGTGAATGATCACATTATGAGATCGATACTGAAACGATATATTGTCCAGCCCTACCTCCAACCATTGAACCATTAGTTATCAATAACCATTAGTTACCTAATATTCCATTTCATTCATTCATTCATTTTCCTTCAGCTTAGTCCCTTATTTATCAGGGATCGCCACAGCAGAATAAACCGCCAACTATTCCAGCAACCCAGTACTGGGAAACACCCACACACACACACACACACACACACACACACACACACACACACACACACACTCATACACTACAGCCAATTTAGTTTATTCAATTCACCTATAGCGCATGTCTTTAGACTGTGGGGGAAATCAAAGCACCCAG
>CAIGQW010056782.1:2603076-2624764 GCA_903798125.1 Danio choprae
AGTCACAATGACAAGTTTTCCCAGCAGCAGTGACATCTTCATTAGACGGTTATTAATGATGAGACGACTCTGGCAAGAACCCTTGTAGGGGTGACAGCTGTGTAGCCGCATTTTGGCTCTATTGATCAAATACAGCCAGACAGAATGTTATTGTAAAATCTAGTGCAAAGAGCATTCAGCAAATGTCCAATGTAAGAAGGCAGATGCCTGAACACTGGTGTACATATATACTGCAAGATTACTATAAGTGATGTAATTTTGTGGAGTTTGATTTGATTTTGGAAATATACCAAAATAAAATTTTTAATTTATATTATTTAAAAAGAAATGTGTAGATGTGTGTTTGGATTTATGTATATGCATATATTTTTAGATATATGTTATGCTGGACCACAAAACCAATATTTTATTTGACAGGTATATTTATGGCAATAGTCAAAAATACATTGATGGGTCAAAATTATTGATTTTTCTTCTGTGTCAAAAAATCACTACAATTTTAAGTAGAGTTCCATGAAGGTATTTAACCCGCAGTTTCCAAACTTCCAAATAGTTGTATCCCTGCCAAGTATTGCTTATTTATTCAATAATTATTATTGAATATTAATATTACATATTATTGCCATTATTATGTTCAGGAATCTTTGTTTTTTTTTATGAAAAGAAGAACAGCATTTAGCATTTTTGGTAGGAAGAACAACATTTGTTTTTGTATGGTTTTAAGCATTAAAATATTTATTCATTTAATACAAACTTTATTTTTACTACTAATCTCAAATACCCCAATTAATTATGCTGACAATTCAGACTTGCATTCTTGTCATATATTACATAAAGAAAACAACTATTGAAATACAAAACAAAAAAATAATTAGCATCCATCTATCCATTCATTACATTCCATCAACTGTGACATTTTCACCTGGCACTTTGCCTGTTTTTTAATTTAATAAGAAAATCCTCTGCATGCATGTTGAGTGTATTTGTATTGCATTAAAGTAGTTGTTGCATTAATGTGGACAGGTCTTTGTTTTTAATTTTTGCATCATAATTTGCAGTTAGGTAAATTAAGCAAATTAATCTCATTTCCATCTAATAAAAAATATGTGCAAATGATGACCATCCATTCATCCACCCTAACATCCATCCTAACACCCATCCTAAAATATCCATCATCCATCCTAACACCCATCCTAACACATCTATCCGCCCATCCACCCTAACATCCATCCATCTTTACATCCATTCTAACTCCCATCCTAACATATTCATCCATCCATCCGTCATCCATCCTAACACATACATCCATCCATCCATCCAATTTTTGTAATAAAATGAAGGAATAACAGGAAGGCAAGTCAAAAGACACATGAGCAGTATCAACAGCTAACGAAAGTTAAAAAAGCAAAACAGAAGAAAAGTTCCTGTAATAGCTCGCTAATCTAAGCTCACAGACTTGCAGAAAACCCTGTTAGCGCATCTCGGAGCTTAGCGATATACAACAAATGATGCAACCCTGTGACATATCCTGATAATAGCACGCTCTCTATCAGTCAGCAGCGATAAGTCACTGATCTGTTAACCGCTTAGCAAAAACCTGCCCCAAAACAAGACCATGCAGACACGTCTAAATCATTTTGGTTATTATCTTCTTCCTGTTAGCATAAAATCCATCTGCCCCGTTCTTTTCAGCACATCCATCATGAGGATGAAATTTGGAGAGCGCATTTGTTCCTTGTCAGATGAGACGATAGCGTTTGCTTAGCCTTGACGTGTTTGTAAAAAAGCCGCTGATTGCTTCATTGCTTTGATTTTACATGAGGCAAATAATATAAAGCTGTTTTATCCACTGATAATAATGTATACGAGCAGATGAGCTCACAATATTTGTCGTCAAAATGCTAATTTGCATCCCATCAACTGTGACATTTTCACCTGGCACTTTGCCTGTTTTTTTTATTTAATAAGAAAATCCTCTGCATGCATGTTGAATCTATTTGTATTGCATTAAAGTAGTTGTGTTGCATTAATGTGGACAGTTCTTTGTATTTAGTTTTTGCATCATACTTCATCAATTAGCATTTTGATTTGAGCTCATTTACATAATATGCTAATGAAGTAAATTAATCTCATTTCCATCTAATGAAAAATGTATGCAAATGATGATAATTCAAAAAATTACACTTTGGCCAATGACCAAAAAAAAGAAAAAAAAAAAAGAACTGAACAGTGAAAAGACATGTTTAATCGCTGTGTTGTTCAATATTTGGCCCAGAATCCACAGAATTTTTAATAATTATTATATGTTCTTATTATAGCTACTATTTTTTGTTTTAAATTGACATAAAATTGAAATAGCATTTTAAAATGATCTGAATTATTCAACTGAATTATTTAAAAAAATCTAAATATTAAGGCCACGTTGTGACAAGTTCTAATTTTCCTCATTTAGCTGTATTTGCATTTATTTAATCTTTCATTTTAGTCATTTTATTTTTAAACTCAACCTTTTGAAATATTTTTAGGGCAACTAGCTAAAATTAAAAGTTTACTTAAAGTTGTGTGTGAGTGAGTGTGTGTGTGTGTGTGTGTGTGTGTGTGCGTGCGTGCGTGCGTGTGTGTGTGTGTATATTTGTTTATATACCAAACAACATTCTTTTTTGTTTGTGCTGTAGTTTTTGGATTTTTTGTTTCATTAGAGCATTATGTTATTTACTGCAGTCCAGTTTAATATGCAGTTTAAAATGTTTTATATCAAAGGCCAATATGCATCTCATATATATATTTTTTATATGATCCGGCAGAAAGTAGTATTATAATTCAAAATAATTATACTTTAGCCTCCACATTAAAGTTGTTAAAAAAGCGAAAAAGGTCAAGGTGCTCTAGGATTGGCCAGCCCAGTCACCAGACATGAACATTATTGAGCATGTCTGGGGTAAGATGAATCCAAAGAATTTTGATGAACTCTGGGAGTCCTGCAAGAATGCTTTCTTTCCCATTCCAGATGACTTTAAATTTGTTGCTGTATATCCACTTTCTGTACATTAGAACGGCAAAAAAGTCCCATATACACACACACACACACACACACACACACACACACACACAAACACACAAACACACACACACACACACACACACACACACCAAAAAAAAAAAAAAGATGTATTTACCGGGAGCTTTGACATGTGCCATATGAGCAAATTATGTATAATGATCTCTGCTACCAAACTGCCAGCTTTCAAAAATACACTGTTGAGAAATATCCTAGCACTGCATGCTGTAGTAATTTAGTCTAGAATCCATCCTCATTTGTTTATAAGATCACCAAGTTGTGCCCTTGGTCTCTTGGGGTTTCCTGCAGAACAACTTTACGAGAGTTATAAAACAGCAACATCACATACGTGAAAAAGTTCAACAGACTTGAACCAAAATAACTGAACAAGTAATTGTAAGTAAAAGTATGTAAATTCACATCGGAGTTTTTTCTCTATACTCTGTGCACTGCAAGACAATTACAGGAACAATTACCTTGCAGTCAAACAAGTAAATAATAAGCACGTCAACATGCTTTATATTGAAAAAACTAAAACAAAAAAACATTTGGATCTGCTCCTGTCCACTTTAAAAACTCTCTAATCTTGATTACTTCGCCGGCTAAACCCTAACCCAAAAGGGGGTTAAAATATATGGACATGGCAACACATCAAAATAACTTTGACTGCGTAGGTACTGCATTTGAATTTAAATGTACTACTCAGCCGTTAGAAAAGTACGTTCTATACAGTATGAATGCGAGTAGTATGAATGGATCTCAGATGTACTACCTCTGCCATTTTGTCATCATCACCTACCTGCGTCAGTTGGGTTGCTTCACTCCCATTCATGAATTCTTTCGCAATGCATTATGGGATAGTGTAGCGTCCATACTATGTGCACTTCAGAATCTAGCCGGAAGTAATAGGTCATGAATTTACAAATACTACTCGGGTCGCATACTGTTCGCGTACTATATAGTATGGAAGTATGCCATTTCAGATGCAGCCTCTGTCTTCTAAACATGCAAGACATAATGCGTTCGTTCTTGGTGGTTTAGCATGCAATACAATAGTGTTGTCACAGCTACCAGTGTCAGCCATATTTTGAGACCTATGTTTTGGGATTGTGTCAATATTACTCCAACTTTGTCTTTTAAATAACTACACAAAGCGTTTTGTGTTGGCTTGGACAACATTGACTAGAAATGTAAAGCTTTTAGTCTTGTTTTAAATGTGTTAGCATGTTTTAACACCGTGCTAGAATGCTTTACAATGGCTTAACATGTTGCTAGCATGTTTGATCACATTTAGTCTGTTTTAACAAAGTGTTTTAATTTGTTGTGGGCATGTTTTAAAACACATTCCCATTTCATCATGTTGTTAGCATCTTTTAGAGGATTGTTACATTGTTAGCCCATTTTAGCACAATGTTAGCATGTTTAAGGATATTTGTAGGATGTTTCAACTTCAAAGTAGCATGTTTCAGCATGTTCCAGGTGTTTTAGCATTTTGTTGGTGTTTTAAACATGCTATAACATAAGGCTAGTGCATTTTAACAGTGCTAGCATGTTTTACATGGCTTAAGTTAATTGTATGTTTTAGAACATTGCTACCATTTTTTTTTACACATTGTTAGCCTGTTTTAACAAATTGCAAACAGGTTTTAGCTTGTTGTGAGCATGTTTTACCACACATTACTGTATCATCATGTTTTTAGTATTACATTGTTAGTGTTAAACAGTGTTACTGGAAGACTACATTGTTAGCTAATTT
The DNA here is from genome assembly GCA_903798125.1 of Danio choprae. Classification (NCBI taxonomy): domain Eukaryota; kingdom Metazoa; phylum Chordata; class Actinopteri; order Cypriniformes; family Danionidae; genus Danio; species Danio choprae. The sequence goes on from CAIGQW010056782.1 coordinate 2,607,891, forward strand.
TAACACAGTGCTAGCATGTTTTACTATGATTTATTAATCTGCTACTGGGACATTCTACCAGAAACTTACATTTTCACTTATAGAAAATGTGACAGGGCCTGACCTTTAGCTTGTCGTTCTCAAAAAAATCATACAAAAGCAAGCATAAAATCATACAATTCAATGATAGAACGCATCCTTGATCACTGTCAGCTTCTCCTCCATCAAATGATGTCACTTTTACGTAAAATTTGATGCTAATGTGACAGAACTGACAGAAACATGGGGACTATTGTACATTTATTTGTATTATATATTTGTAGTATTTATTGGTAGAATTTATTTATAATTTAATTGTTTTTAATCAATTAATGTGAATGATAACAAAAAAGGTTTTTTATATATAACGGTTATTAGCATTACAAAACTATTAAAGCTGTATGTTCAGTTGGGCTGAGGACAAGGACAATGACAGAGTTTGTACATTTGTAAAGTGTTTTTAATAAAGCAAAAAAATCAGAGAACCAAATGACTGACATATTCATGGCATGTCGTATTTAATGACAGAAATTAACCATCAGTCCATTTGGGTTGAAATGCTTTTTATTCACTGTATTTATGTTTTAATCAGGGACAGATAATACGTTTCTGGTAGAATGTCCCTACCATGTTATAGGACATTTTTAGGAAGTCTTAACTAATAGGTTCAGCATACATTTCTCTTTTAGAATTTTGCTGGCTTGTTTTAGAATGTTTAACACATTATTAGCACATGTTAACTTGTTGCTAGCATATCATGTTCCTGTGATATGTTATTAATATCATGTTCCTGTTTTAAATATGTTAAAATGCTTTAAAATGTTCCTACATTTTTAAAATGATTGTTTTTCAGAGGATGTTTTACCAAGGTTTAGCTACGGTTATTAGCAAAGGTTAGCACATTCTGGTTCTAGAATGTTCATAACATTTTTTTTTAGATCTATGGATTAGCAAGTCTTCTAACATGTTATAACACATTGTTAAAACATTTTAATATGCTTGTAACATTTTAGCATCTAAAGAATAATTAAAAACAAAAAGTATGCTGTTTCTTGTGTAAGAAATAGAAGTGTAGGATTTCATTCTATCAGCTCAACGACGGAATCCGATGAATGGTCGAAGGTTAAATGTGTGTAAGCCTTTTTAGCGCTTCTGAAAAGAATTCTGTTATTTATTACAATTTATTTATATTTGTTTTCAGCTCCGAGTTCAATCAGAATGTTTTAATTTTACTGTTTATGTTTTTAGCTGATCACATTTTAGTTGTGATACAATTTAGATTTTGATATTTTCTTGGGCGGCGACACGGTGGCGCAGTGGGTAGAAATCAACCATTTTACAAATCTTTGGGATGAAATACTTTTTTATTCACTGTATTTATGTTTTTATTTCAGGGACAGGTAATGTACGTTTCTGGTAGAATGTCCCTACCATGTTTTTAGGAACTCTTAAGTAATAGGTTCATTTTCTTGGGTGGTGTCACAGTGGTGCAGTGGGTAGCACAATCGCCTCACAGCAAGAAGGTCACTGGTTCAAGCCCCGGCTGGGTCAGTTGGCATTTCTGTGTGGAGTTTGCATGTTCTCCCTGTGTTGGCATTGCTCCGGTTTTCCCCATAAGTCCAAAGACATGCGCTATAGGAGAATTGGGTAAGCAAAATTGTCCGTAGTGTGTGTGTGTGTGTGTGTGTGTGTGTGTGTGTGTGTGTGTGTGTGTTTTCCAGTGATGGGTTGCAGCTGGAAGGGCATCAGCTACGTAAAACATATGCTGGATAAGTTGGTGGTTCATTCCACTCTGGCGACCCCAAATTAATAAAGGGACTAAGCCGAAAAGAGAATGAATGAATGAATTTTCTTGGGTCCAATATTCTTATTTGTTCGTTCATTAGGGACCAAATGCCGCGGGGATTGCATTTCTTCACATGGACATTATCTCGACACTATGAAGTTAGTCAGAGGATGTAGGGTTAACTAATACTCAAGTATTCTGGTTGCCTCCTGCTCACTCATACTAAAAGAGTAGTGAATTTAGTCATTTCTATACAACTTGCTAATACTAGTGGGTCTTCATCCTGCGCGCCTACTGCTTCGTAAAGTCAAATGTGCCTTGGAAATCGATAAAATCATGTCATATCATAATGGTAGCACAAACTCCACTTAATCTACTGGATACAATGAATTCGAATGAATACAATTCAGAAGTAAATGCACAACATCAATTACCTAAAGATAAATCTAAGAGTATATATGGAAGTCCAATGGATGGTTATTTTGTCAATGTTAACCAGTGACTTAAAGATTTACTCATCTGTTGTGATGATGAAAGCATTATTATAATTCCTAGTTAGTCTAATACAATACCATATTATGCATACAATAATTTTATAATGCATTTTTATAAACATATACAGTATACTGTGAAAAAAAGAATAGAGAATAGATAGAAAAAGAGTACAGATGATAATCTATCTATAGAGTCAGAATAGATAATAGATTAAAACATATTTCCTTTAACAAAAACGATAATACAAGTCTTTGCATTTATTTATATAGGTTTTGTTTTAGTTGTGTGTGCAAAAGGTCAAACCTTGTTCATGTTAAGTTATTTAAAAATAGATACATTTGGACTGATAACCTCTAAATGCTTGCGTCCAAGATATGCATAAAAAATAAATAATTGTGACAATTTAGTTGTTTTAGATTTTGTCCTTGAACTGTTGATTCTTCCATAACACCATTTACTCAGCTTTACTTTCTTCCAGATCATGTCAAACTAAATTTCACTCAATTTACAATAATGTCTAATATAATAGCATCATTGTAATTCCTAGTCTAATACAATACCATATTATGTTGGGATTTAATCAAAATTTATCAAAGAGAGTGAACAAAATCTTGTTACCAGTCACACCTGAGTATTTATCAATACCAGAGGGCAAGGAACGTTCAGGAAAGAGGCCAAAGGGTGTCGAAGTCTATCCTTGGCCTTTTTCTTCAGATTCCAAAGTTTTTGTTGTTTTATTACATGGCACATTTAAAATCCATCCCTACACAAGGATTTATTTTATGCTTTCATTTTTATTTATTTTTTTGCTTGGATGTTTTTTTTTCCGACTTTGCTGATTTGCAATCGCAGCTTTTGACCTATTGCCACAATAAAGCTGGCAAAGGCCATTTTGATGAAAATGCGCTGTATTAAATATTGATTTGTTTCGTGGGTCCAAAAATAAATCCAGCCAAAACCTTTGGGACCGTGCATATTGCTTGTGTTTGGCGAGGCTAAAATGTAACTATAAGTTGAACTCTTAGATATGCAAGACACATTGTACTTGTTTGTTGGCCTGTTGCCCGGCATGGAAGAAACAAAAACGGCAAGCGTGCTATAACTCTTGTCCTGCCAGAGCATGCTAAAATTGGCTAGAAAGAGTGACTTGTTTGTGTACGAGAAATAATATGTCAGAGTGTTTTTCTGGTTTGATCACGTCTTCAGAGACTTCTGGGGAAAAGAGACCAGCCGAGGTTTGGTTTTCTTAGCCGGAAGGCTCCATTTTCCCTCCCCTGTCAATTTTCTGAAGATTGTTTTAGTATTCCTTGCGTTGCGTCTCCACCAGGAGCACAAAGAAACGTGATCCAGAGCAGCATATGGTCCGCTAAATAAAAAGGGAGGCGTTTCATGCAGAAATGTGCTGTGCTGCCGACAAATGTGACGTGGGTAACCATGTAGCTCATTCTGACACAGTGCTTAACACGGACTGGTGCACAGTGAGGAGAGGAGAGCAGATGTTGAGGATACAACACCTTCCACAGATGAAACAGTGCTGCCTCAGTTACTTTACTCCCATTAAACATCAACAGTTAAGAGCAATTAGGACGGAGGCTGAACTAAATACCAAGGTAGCACCCAAAATGAGATGATTATAGTCTAATTGCTATGATATATTATTCCTATTAGAGAGCTATTATGTGTAGTTAATTCAGTAAATGGGGGATTATAGGTCTGCTCCTTTTGTGTAGATTTCTCGCTGTGCATTCTAAAGGAATTTGCTCAAATGCCTGATGAAAGCTTTCAGAGTCAAATTGACTGAATTAGCATGCGCTAATGTGTGACTTTAGCTCAAAATATGGAGCGATATGATGGATATAAAAACATGCATAAAATACCCACTGCTAATTTTCTTGCTGCTTAATTTGTGTCCTTTGGCTCTGACTTTTACGAGTGAGTGCTGATCAAAAGAGTTTGAGTCAAATGAAGCATCAAAGATTTCTTTTGTTGTTCCCTGGATTTCAGGCAAAGGAAGTGAGCCAGAAAGGACACACACTGGAAAGTCACCTGTAATCTTCTGTGCTGTCTTTTTAGTGTGCGTTGGCTGCAGGATTAGTTAGCTGTGGTATGCTTTTTATAGTGATGCGAGTTCTCCATTCAATCCAACAGTGCATACATTAACAAAATGTAGACTAGTGTTTGATACCCAGAGATGATGGCCTTTAACCTTAAAAGGGTTGACACAGTATTGGTTGTCTACAATTCCTACTGCCCATGTTGGGATGTATTTCAGATGATTTAGAAAGGAACTTAACCGCTTGGATTTTAATTGTCAAATTCTCTAAATAAATAATTATATTTGCTGAATAAATCCTATTTGGTTTAAATCTTGAATCCCTGATTTGGTTAATATAAAGACAGACCCAAACAATGAGTTAAAATGTAATAACAATACTATTCATATATAGCTACAGGTTATAGTTATCATATTTTATAACTTTATTATTATTTTTTGTCATTTTTTTTAAAAGATATTACAGAGCTTTTTTATTGTGTGTGCAAATGGTTAACCCTTGTTCATATCAAATTATTTAAATATAGATAAATGTGGACTGATATCTTCTAAATGTCCAAGATATTAATAAATAAATTGGGAAATTATGGATGTTTCAGATTGTCCTTGAACTGATGCTTCATCCATAACACTATTTACTCAACTTTACTTTCTTCCAGACCATATGTCAAACTACTGTAAATTTCACCGAATTTACAATGATGTCTAATATGAAAGCATTATTATAATTCCTAGTTAGTCTAATACAATACCATATTATGTATACAATATTTTTATAAAGCATTTTTATAAACATATACAGTATACTGTGAAAAAAAGAATAGAGAATAGATAGAAAAAGAGTACAGACGATAATCTATCTATAGAGGCAGAATAGATTATAGATTAAAACATATTTCCTTTAACAAAACGATAATACAAGTCGTTGCATTTATTTATATAGGTTTTGTTTCAGTTGTGTGTGCAAAAGGTCAAACCTTGTTCATGTTAAGTTATTTAAAAAAAAATACATTTGGACTGATAACCTCTAAATGCTTACGTCCAAGATATGCATAACAAATAAATAATTGGGACAATTTAGTTGTTTTAGATTTTGTCCTTGAACTGTTGATTCTTCCATAACACCATTTACTCAGCTTTACTTTCTTCCAGATCATGTCAAACTAAATTTCACTCAATTTACAATAATGTCTAATATAATAGCATCATTGTAATTCCTAGTCTAATACAATACCATATTATGTATAAAGTATTTTTTACAGCATACTGTATTGTTTAAAAAAATAGAGAACAGATGAAAAAAAGGGTATAAATAAAAATCTATCTTAGAGACTGAATAGATCACAACATATTTCTTTTAACAAACAATGATACAAGTCTTTTTTTTTTTTTCAATTTGCTTGTTGCCCCAGCATCTGACCATTATGGTCATGCCTGACCTGTGCCGATTTACATCAGAGAATCACAGTTTGGGAAAACTGCAGCTCTGATACGTTTTCATTTTCCAACCCTGCAACCTCGCTCTGCGGCGTGGTCAAATTGGCCATACCTCATTGGCCCGAGCAAACGCTGGCGATATGATCTGTGTAAGAGGGGGCTATTAGGTGCACGGCACACCCCGCTGACTCCGGGCACTGAACGCTGCTTATCTCCCCATCCATTTCAGCCTGCTTACTTCACTTTCACAGTCTGCCAAAAGAGCCGTGATTGCATCTTAATCATAAAGCAAAACTCTGGGATGGAGCGGGAATGACAGGCACTGTTAAAGTGCCTACGGCTTTTCCCGGCACCCGCATTATAAATGGCTGCAGAAAAAATGTGTGCGTTCGCTCTCCTTTTGCCGGCTCTGTTTACATCGCATATCTCTAAGTCATCACTGTCTCAGTAATGGAGATATCAGAGCATCAGTATAAGCAGACCTTCCTTACTCTATTCTGTCTGCCAATGTGTGTGAGGGATGAGGAGAAAATGGAGGATGGAAGCAGGAGGAAGAAAGAGAGGAAGTTTGCTCATTCAAGCTCCTCATCAATTATTTAATGCAAACTCACTATAGTAAAGATCTAAAGGACACATGATGTACAGTATATGAAATGGTTAGAGCTGCTGCAATGCTTCTTCTCAGGGCCGAATCAGTTCTGCTAGCATGCATTAGCTTGTTGCTATAGCATGTTGCTATCATGTTTTACCACGCAAATAGGCTCTAGCGTGTTGTCTACATGTTTATCATGCTTTAAGAAAGCTAAGCATGTTTTACCATGGTTTAGCAAGTTGTTAGGATGCCCATATTTTAGAATGTTGTTGACATAGAATGTTAGATGAAGCATTAAGTCCCAAGAAGCTGTGGTTTACAGTACATTTAGAACAGCAGGGTAAACTTGCTGTAAACCTTCCATAGGTTTATTGCTTTTATAAAATTATTGTTTCAAATACAGTATGTAGCAAGGTGTTTATTTGAAGAGTTTTTTTGCAACAGCTTAGAACATGGCTTAAAGTCATAACTAAAACCAGTTAGTCATGTAACAAACCCTTTCAATATTATGTTTTTATTTTAACATATTATTTTAATATTATTCTATTAATGTGTAATCACAACAGCAGCTTGTTCTTATTCTCATTAGATGTCATGGAAATTAAGCTATTTTCAGCTCTTCTTCTGAGGAAGCAAAGAAATCGGACTCTATATAAAACAAGGATGAAACAATATGAATGTTCTTCCATACCTATAGGCATTAGACTGTTTAATAAAAAAAAACATGAACGTTTTTTTAACTAATAGTATTTGGAAATTGCTTTATAACCATCTTGACCTTGGGCATGGATGCAGGTTGTGTATGAATGGCTTGATGTAGACCTATGTTTTTGTTTATCAAGGCAACTTTGGTTTACTAAGAATGTTTGTTTTGTGGAATATATTTAGAAGTTTTTTTTGGGGGGGGGGGGGGGGGGGGTATTTGTGATTTGTGTTATGCTATGGATGTAACTTCTACTGTAATTGAAGTTCTACTATGTAAGAAATAAATAAATATTAAACCTTATTTAGTCAGTGAAAGTCATAGAAAAGTCTGAAAATTAGTTTTCTGTTTCAAAACCCTGTTTGTGCTTTCATGTTTTTATTTTTGTCTTGGAAAAAAATACATTCACTCTCTCTAGCCTGACCCAGTGGACCACATCTCTGTAATTTATAACATGAAGCTGATCCAAGTTAGACAACAATTTCCACTCAGTGATTGTTGTTATGTGAACTCACTAGTTTAACAAAGGGAGAGATGACATGCTTTTTGTTTCTTTTATTTATTGTTTATTGTGGAATATATTTTGAAGCGTTGCTTTTACTTTTTTTAATTCATTTAACTTTTTCTATGGGGGGTATTTTGTATTAAGATATGGATGTAATTTATGCAGTAATTAAATCTTAGTATGGCTGTGTAGGAAATAAATAAACCTCAAGCCTTTAGTCAGTGAAAATCATTGAAAAGTCTTGAAAAGGCTTAAAGCGGGATGCTGTTTTCATACTTTTTTTTATTTTTGAGGGATTTAAAATTCCCTCGCCTGGCCTAGAGGACTAAATCTCTGACATTTATAACATGAAGGTTTTCCAAGTTGTACGAAAATGGCCACTCAATGACTGTTGTTATGTGAACTTACTAGCTCAGCAACAGGAGTGATGACATGTTCATTCATTCATTCATTTTCTTTTAGTCTTAGTCCCTTTATTAATCTGGGGTCGCCACAGTGGAAGGAACCGCTAACTTATCCAGCATATGTTTTACGCAGCGGATGCCCTTCCAGCTGAAACCCATCAGGGGAAACATCCACACACACACACTCATTCACCTGTACCGCATGTCTTTGGACTTGAGGGGAAAACCGGAGCACCCAGAGGAAACCCACACAAATACAGTGAGAACATGCAAACTCCACATAGAAATGCCAACTGACCCAGCCGAGGCTCAAACCAGCAACCTTCTTGCTGTGAGGCGATCATTCTACCCACTGCACCACCGGGCAGCCCGAAGGCATGTTTTTTTAAATTTTTTCCCTAGGTTTTTTTTTTTACATGCTTTATTTGCTTCCTCAAAGCCAGACGCTCTTAATTCGACCTTCACTTTGCTTAGTGCTCTCTAGACTGTTAAAATGGAGGCTCTCGTATGAATTAATGGCCTCATGCGGTAATTCCCGAATCATCATCATTGGACTAAACAGAGCCTCCGAGGGCTCTATGGGTCATACTGAACCTGGTCAGAGATGAAAAGGGCAGGCTTGACTCTAATAAAATTTCATGCATGGAGAGGCCAAGAGAACAGGGGTATAGTAAATGGGGAAAAACCACTCATTTTCAACCAGGTGCTGCTTCTATGTGTAAAGTAGGAAGGATAGTGCTAAGAGGCCCATCACACTAGAGAATTATTCATTTTGGTGTCAGCGAGCCTCATTAGCACCATGCTAAATAGGTCGTGCTGTGTAGAGGCCTCTGACCTTGCTTTGTCGATGCCGCCATGCTCTCGTACAGTTTCACTCTAAGGCTCGGAGGTCTTATATCACAGAGACAGTAAGGCTGAACTAGCATGTGAACTGATGAAGAGGCATTATAGCTAGATATAGTTCAAGCTAAGAAGAGGTCTTTCCCTTCAACATGATGCAGACCTCAGTCAGAGTAGAGGGCATTGGTTATTTGATGGGGAATGAAAGTAGGGCTCTGAGCTGTTGTTGATTGGTTAGGTTTAACTGGTCAAAGCCTAGTCTGTTGATTGGCTTTGGACACTTTTTTGTGGATGGCAGACTGGAGAAATCAGTTAAAACCTTAATCCAATAAGCTTTTACTGGTTTAGGCAGTTTTTTTTCCAGCACAGATATACGGTACAGTCTGCCCCAAGGTATGATGGTGTTGTGTATCTGGATGCTTGTTTGCAACTCATTTTGTTATATTAGTAGGGAATGAATTAGCTTGAATTGAATTAAGCCGGTTTTAAATGAATGTAGAGATTTCTTTTTAATAAGAACAATGTTTTTCTGCACATTATTATTATTATTATTATTATTATTATTATTATTATTATAAAAAACAACAATAAACAATCAAGCAAACAAAAAAATATGAATAACGCAGGTTATGAAAGTTGTGTGTGACCTTGGACTAATGTTGTTCAGGTCTTCAATTACATATTTTACTTGTAAAAATGCAAAAAACTAAAATAGTAATAATAATTGATGAAGATGATGATAATAATGATGATGATGATGATAAGGATGATTATTATTATTTTTTTTTTTAGATGTCCATTGTTTTTTGTAGTAGTAGTAATAGTAAATGCAAATACATATTTTTAAACTATATTATTATTATTATTATTATTATTATTATTATTATTATTGTTATTATTATTAATATAAAATTACAACTTTTTAAATGTTAAATGGTTAATAGTAATAATAATAATAATATAATATAATAATAATAATAATAATAACAACATGTTGTTATTAGTATTGCTATTTTATTATTATTGTTGTTAACCTTATTATTATGAAATTAAAACTTTTTAGATGTTAAATGTTTTTAATATCAATAATAATGATGATGATGGTGATGATAATGATAATGATGATAATAATAATAATAATAATAATAATAATAATAATAATAATAATAATAATAATAATAATAATAATTATTATTATTATTATTATTATTATTATTATTATTATCATCATATTGCGGCTAATGATCAATCCTGTATTAATTAATCCTGTGGGTTTTTTTTGTCAAGTCAAGTGACCAAAATACGTTGTTTTACACATTTGAATATCAGACCGTTTAACTGTAAGTACTCAGTTTGAGCAGATCTGATTTAGGACTGACATAAGATTTGATTTGATCTACAGTAAGACACATATACAATTCATAACCCACAGTTCTCAGATTTTACTCTGGAATCTTTCGACAAACACTTGAGCTGCAGTTGAGGAAGTACTGCAGTAAACGCCAGCGTGGGCCACTGCTCCACTCGGTGTATTGGAGTATAAGTGCGTGTGTGTGTGTAAATGAGTGTGTGTGTTCCTATGTTTTCCTCTGACAGCTGACAGTGGGTGCTGAGCTCTACACTCTCAGCAGAACAGTTGAAAGGCCCGAGCAGCTCCAGTGCCAAAGCCCAGCTGTTATTAACACACTGCAGGCATTGCTGTGGATTCCTGCTTACGCTGTTCTTAACGCTGCCATGTACTGCTGCTCAGCTCTTTTGACTGAACTTTCCCTCCGTCTCTTCACCGCCTCTATCTCTTTTCTCTCTCCATCTCTGTGGCCTGTTTAAATCAGCTCTCCAGGTTGTGGCCCCACTGGGACTCTTTCTTTCACTGAAGAGAGGCAATGCACGTCAGCTTTCTGCAGTCCACTGGGTCACGGATGCCATTCTCGACAGAAATCTGTGATATAGAAACACGGGGACACCCTGAAGTATGCTTTAACCACGTAGAGATTTCGTCAGAGAGAAGAATTACACATTTGTAAAGGTGAACTGTCTATTGAGCCAACATTAGAGGTAGAATACTGTACTTACAGTGACTGCTTTAATAGGGTAAACAAGTGCAATCCTATAACCACATTGGATAATGTAAATGATATTGTACAGTTAAAAACTGTGGAGAAATATTTGTAAAAATCCCTGTTCGAGTTGTTGGTTGTATATGTATATGTATGTTATTTATATACAGAGTTAGATGTAACGCATTTCACAGTAATGTGTTACTGTATTCTAATTATATTTTTTGGGGAACGGAGTAATGTAACGAATTGCATTTTAAATTTGTGTAATTTGATTACAGTTACTTAAGTCAGTGTAATTGCATTACTTGCGTTACAAATATAGATTTTTAGAAAAAAATATTTGCCTTTATTAAATCACGTTTTCAGGTGACAACGGAGGTGAGGGTCCAAACGTAGGTGAGGGACCAAACGGGTCCAAACGTAACAGCTTAGTTAGGCAGGCAATGGTCAAACAGGAACAAATCGAATCATAAGGGTAACCCAATAGCTTAGTCGTGGTCACTGGCAGAGGTCGATGCAGGCGGCAAACAGGATAAACAAAGAAACAAGCCAAGGATCTAAAGGCACGGTAAGACTAGACAAAGAAAACGCTTCCCAATGTTACAGGTAAACATACAACAAGACTCAGCACAGTGTGTGTGTGAATCAGAGGTGAATATAAAGTCCAGATAATCAGTCCATGATGAGTTACCAGCTGTGTGTGTAATCAGGAACTGGTGTGTGTGTGTGTGTGAGGTGCGTGATGGTATTTGGAGTCCAGTTCAGTGACAGGTGTGTAGTTCTTCAGCGATCTGCAACTGCTAGATTGCTGGTGATTGTGACACATAAAACATGCGTACAGTACATGCATACGTACATACAATGATATATAGTGTATATATTAGACAATATACAATATATATGTATTAGTGAAATGACTTGAATAATAATTACTTGAAGACAAGCAGTTCTGTCTCAAAAAGCTGATCAGGTAATGATTAAAAAACTATTTTCCAATCAAAATGAATAGGGGTTTCCATCTGGAGGCCAACTGTTGCATATTCTCTTAAATAGATTACATGCTAATTAAATTTAGAGTTATTGTATTATTACTTTTTTAGCTTGTGTTATTTTTCCTCATCATTTAAAATAAGCATTTTAGGATCACAAATACTTGATTTGAGAAAGTTTCAGAACAGACAGGCGTCATCTGAAAGTCTGTAGTTCTGTTGTCAATTTCCAAATGTCCTTGCAGCTTTGAACCAGGATGTCACGTCCTGCCATTTCTGATGGTTTAACATAGTGACACGCTGTTCTTGGAAGGACATGCACATCTACATGCCAGAGATCCTTAGTATGTGAGAAGTGCGAAATAATTAACATCAATTCTTTACAGTGCTTTTTAATGCTGCAATTATGAACCATCTGTTCCTTCTACATTTTTCATGAGCAAACAGCTGCTACTCTCCTCCACTTCCAAGTCATTCTCTGCCGTAACTCCTCCGTATTTTAAACGCATTCTCAGTTTTTATAAAAATCACAGTGTCAGTCTCCTCGGATGTATGTTTCACAAGCACCTGTGGTAATAATGCATAAAGGCCCTGGTTCAGCTAAATTACCTCATATGTGGTTCACTGATGTATTGTGGGTAGACCTACGAGGAATGTGCAGTTTTTAAGCCCATCATTGATTTTGTGTTAATTCAGTATATATATATATTAATTTCAGGAATTGTATTGATTGTTATTGTTATGATTTATGTACAATAGAGTTTTTACAGTAATACGTTCTGTCTTTTAGTAGATAATTCTATTTGGTTCTAATTGGATTTGCATTGTAAACCTTAAAAGTTAACAAGTTAGGTCCTACAATGCACTTACTGTGTTTGTAATGTATTGCACTGCTGATTTGAATGTTATCACTCAATATAATGAGCGTTATCAGTGGTATTTATGGGCCAGTAGGGGCCTTCTGCGCCTACTAGTAGGCTCAGAAGGCTGTTATCATCCATCCACATGGTTAATCAGCTATAGATCACATACAGCTGTGGCCAGAAGTTAACGAAAATTATTTGTTATTCATTAAATTTCCCATTAATTGTATTTTATTAATGTCTACCCCTACCCCAACCCTAAACCCAACTGTCACAGTAATGTAAAAATAGATCTTGATCTGGAGTCTTCTCTATTAGTATAGCTGATTAACTATGTGGATGGATAACAGCCTTCTGAGCCTACTAGTAGGCACAGAAGGCCCCTACTTGCCTATATCTATCAGCTGATAACCACTGATAATGCCCATTCAATCAAGTGATAACATTCCAAGTGGGTGCATTGCAGAACACTTCTGTTCTCTCGAGGTGGGATACAGGTGGGGTTAGGGACAGGTTTGGTGGTATGGGTAGGGTTAAGGTGTAAGGGATAGTCAACAGTGCAATAACAAATGTAATTACAGATGTAATTGCATGCAGGTATTTAACCAAGCATAAGTACAATGTAAATATATGTATTTAGACAATAAGTACATTGCAAAAAAATTATTAATTTCAGTGTAAGTACATATTAGTTAAGGCCACCTATTATAAAAAGTGGGATCAAAAGTTATTATTTTCTATTTCATGGCTAAGATTTGAGTTACTACACTCTCAAAACCATCCCGCATTAATGCACAAATTTTGTTTTACAAAATTCTGAACAGAAACAGCAAAAGTGTTCACAGATTCTATCTGGCCCAGACTACGGATAATGTAACCATTTGGTTTGGATGCATTCAAATTGGATGCTTGGATACATATATGTGTGACCAAACTTCTTGGTCAATGGCCTGAGTTCAAAAAGCCAGGCGCCTGTGGTGTGAGACAGCTGAGTCTCTGTAGCATGGCCTGTTAAGGGACAGACTTCTCATTAGTGCTGCCTGCTCCTTTGGTAGCGGGAGCCATGCTGGCCATGCCATCTGTACAGGGAGGGAGGGAATGAGAGAGAGATAATTGCAGACAGAGAGAAACTGAGGGGTCGAGCAAGAGAATGTAAATTTCGTTTCGTGGCTAAACTGGCAGGCCTTCAGTCTGGCCGAGTCTCTTTTTGTAGGCCTCTCACCATTCTTATATGTGCCCGGAGAACAATTAGAGTGTTTTTGAGACACACATGAGCGGTCCGGCGTCGGGTGAGTCCGCGTCCCCAAAGTGTCAACAGAATGCTCATTATCATTCGACGTTCACTTCCTGTTCCCTTCCTACAGTAGCAGTGGCGCCGCGGTCTGTGAGGCATGTTACTTCAAGCAGCGTGAGCTTGTTATCCCTTAAAGACAGAGGAAAAGAGCCCGACCAAGGAGAACCAGGGGTGTGGAAGAGACAAGACAAGGAATTTCAATGAAACCGACTCGCGAGATCAAAGTTTCTTTTCTTTTTTTTTTCCCCTCTTGCAGTGAGAAGTGGCAGTCTTCGTTTTTAATCACAGCGTTTCTTTCATGTGTCCTCTCAAACGGTGCACAGCTGCGGTGGCCAATCAGCTTCGCAGTTGTGCGGCCCAGAGGGCTCATGGGAGGGAGAGCTGTCTGCTTGTCTTCACCCTTCGCTAATACAGAACCACGACTGATCCAGCATCACTCCTTCATTCCTCTTATCTACCCGGGGTAAGCACAACAGGAGGCGAGCTGTGTGAAGTGTTGAATGGGGAGCTCTGTATAGATTACTTTTGTTAGATTACAAATTGTAATCCATTGCTGATTCCTAATTACATGACATTGACAGTCCCTTTAATTGTGAGTTTTATTATAGTAAAATTGTATTAACCTTTTTGGGGAGGGGTGTATTGATTACCTTTTGTACACAAATGTGCAATAGTTAAACTGTGGTTAGTGTAGCAAAACCAGATCGCTGATTGAATTATCACCAAACAAAACTTCAAACCACTAGATTTAAATAAATAGTCAGTAGCAATCTCCACAGGATCAGTGTAGACTACTTTTGCACTACATTTAAAACAGCTGTATTGCAGTCCGTAGTATACATACATCACTCATGTAGGTTAATTTGAATTTATATTAAAATGTAAAGCTTTAGCAATCAATAAAAGATGACACTTTCTATAGACAAATATAATGTTATTTTATATAAATCAATGCAGATGGCACGGAAGGAACTTTAACGGTGTCCTGGCTGACCAAAACCTTAAAGACAAATATGTGCCAATTAAAAAATATTTTGCTCCTGTTGGAGCCATTTGTGATATTTATATAATTTTATACTTTATTTGCTTATTTGTTGTATAATTATTGAGTACTTAAGTTTAATAATATTATGCTCTATTATTCTGTCACGGATCGAGTGGTTTGTTGATATGGATTAGCTCCACCTACATTTCATGTCATTTCACTTGCTTGCGTAAGGGCCACAGTTGATGGTGGGTGATTAGCTGGCTGGAGTAGCGTGGAAACAGTTTTTTGACTGTACTTTCTTTGTGGCGTTTGTAAGACAAATTAATGAATTGTTTGATATAAATGCTTGGACGCGTCGTAATACATCACTGCTCCTGTCAAAACGGCTCCATATTCACCAAATGATATCGGAGACTTTATTTGCTTGATTTTGCAATAAATTCAGCAATGGTAGAATTGCAAAAATCTGACGAGACTGCCTAACAGCTGCCCGTTTTTCTATTCAATATACGTCATGGAAGGTCAGCTTTTTAGTCAGCAAAAGTCAGGAAATTTTACATTTGGTTTAGGCTGGGAACTCTGTGATATGCAATTTATTTATTATGCAAGAAAAAAATGGATCTACAGTGGTTTCCCCTATTGCACTAAGATCCATTTTTATTCATGATCATTTATGGCAGTTTCCCAAAATAACTGGTGATTTTGTTCTCTTGAAATACAAATGATGGAAACAATGTTTTTCCACCACAAATTATTTATGTAATATTAAAAAAAAACTATTTCTTCAAAGGTTTACAGCTTTGTAAGCAAACAGCTATTTAAAAAAAGTATTAAAGAGTGATGTTCTACCCTGTTCGCTCACTAGGCATAACAATGCTTTTAATTCCAAGTTTCCTCTGAGCACCATCTATATGAGCACATTAAATTGCTTCACTTTGCTCACTGCAATGGGAGATACGTCATCAATTATTCATTGATAAATACATTAATTTGTTCTGCTTTTGCCTAACCAGCCGTAGAGAGAGAGAGCCAGAGGAACAGGGCAATATTGCTAAAGAGCTATTTTTAAAGGCACGCTGCGGGAGCTCTACGAGTCTCCTTGTTAGTTGTTGTTTTAAGCAATTTGTGTGTTCAAATAGAAATCGAGCCTGTGGATTTCATTAGATGTGGTGAAAAAATGGCTTATGGTTATTTCTTTAATGGATTTTTGCTTGTATTGTTTGCTTTCAAATGGTTTTGCGAATGTTATGATTTGGGTGTGATCTGATCTTGCTAATGGAAGATCTTCACAACCGTACCATGATTTGTCCTTTGAGATGAGGACTGCTAAGCTCATTTGACGGATGTGATAAATTAATGGACTATCCTTATTAGATAAAACAACAGCTGCACGGGTTGAAGCTGACGAAAGCTGTGAATCTTGCAAGTGTTTTTTGTTTTTTTTTCTTTAAAAGCAAATAAAATTTCAATAAAATGTAAATAAAGAGGAAAAATGTAGATAATCATAAAAACACATTTTTTTGGAATACCTCATTTTAATTTTAATTTATTATCTTTCTATTTTTGAGGATGTTAGGTCTTATTTAAATGACTAATTGTTTAGTAGAACGGCTTTGTTTAAATGCACTAAAATATATTGTTTATATTCACAAATTGATGAAAATGTTCATTTTCAAAGGCGTTGTACTAATATGCAGTGCACTGTACACACACACACAAACACACAAAATGTGATTAGTGAGTTGTGATTAGTACAATAAAAAAAAAAACTAACATTAACTTTTGTTCAGGAGAGACTCAATGAAGAGATAAGATTTATATTAATATAGTGCATTTAAACAAAGCCG
>CAIGQW010056782.1:2651756-2671441 GCA_903798125.1 Danio choprae
AATAATAATAATAATAATAATAATAATAATAATAATAATAATAATAATAATAATAATAATAATAATATACTGTTTTAAACACAAGGATTATTTCTGTGTTTAAGTGCTTTAATCAAACATAATAGTTAGTTCAACACTATGGGTTGTAAGGAATGGTTTTTTTTAACTACAGCGGTTCGAACTGTAGTTCTGCCGAACGACTAAAAAGTAATCATTATGATGGTGAAAACTGTACATTTCTAGTAAAACCATCCTTCTGCAATCTTATACCAAAAACGGAAACAAGGGCAGTTATAATATCTAAAATGTGGGAGAGCGTTGCTATTATGTGATTGTATTGTATTGCAATATGGAGCAATTAAGTGTTGATGTTAAATCAGAGGTAATTCACAAATATTTGAAAATTAAATGATTTAATGACAATAATTCTCTATGGTTACAACTGAATTAGTTATAAAATAACTGTATAAAATGATAAACATGAAATGATAACAACATATGATAATAATTGTACCCAGAATAAATGTAAAATGAATTTACCTGAGTGAGAGGGAGAGAGAGAGACAGGGGGAGGGAGAGGGAGACAAAGAGAGTAGGCCCCGAAGATAGCCTGATAGCAGTAGAGTCAAAGAAGATAGACTCCAGAGCTGGAGAGGAGCAGAGCAGGAAACGAGCAGAGCCGGAAAAAAGACAGAGCAAAGTTTAATATCTATTTTGTATCTTTCTTGAGCACGTGACCAAAACCCAAATACTGAGACATACAAACTGACCAATCAACATGTGACCACATCGTAAAACCCCCAAAGTCCGCACACCAGTCTCATGAACCTTTTTGGTGAAAAAGACTTGTTTTGCCATATAAACAACTGCATATGATAATTTAGACTCTTACAATTATTGTTTTCAACACTGACAGAAGAGATAAGAAATGTTTATTAAGCTATAAAAAGTGAAATATATATATAATGATAATAATAATAATAATAATAATAATAATAATAATAATAATAATAATATACTGTTTTAAACATAAGAATTCTTTCTGTGTTAAAGTGCTGTAATCGGGTTCCCAAAAAATATAAAAATGAGGGTCAGTTCAACACTGGGTCAATCAATCAATCAATCAACCTTTATTTGTATAGCACCTTACTACAACCAAGGTTGACCAAAGTGCTTTACACCAGTAAAAACTAATTATACAACACAACTAGAAAACAAAAAATGCAAAAACAATACAAAAATATGAATAAATACAGCAGAATATTAAAACAGAGAAAAGCATCAGTGACACTATGCATTGAAAGCCATTTTGAACAAGTGGGTCTTATGCTTGGCTTTAAAAAGTGTCCGGTTAGTGATTGTATGAAGCTCAGTCAATGTCAACACTTCATGCTTGTGATGGAAAATGTATTTTTTTTATCATGGGAAAGCTTTGTATCTGTCAGTTTAATATATTTGAAGATTTCCTAAAATAAGGCTACTAAATATCATCTGGATTTTTTTTCTAAAATGGTCCTGCGTTTGTTAATTGTTTCACTTTAAAGACAATGAAAACAACATATTCATCGCCATAATAGTGAAATAACTGAACCTACAGAGGAGCCAACGAGAAAAAAAAAACACATTTTAGAATACAATTTCAGGTGGCATTAATAGGCTTTTGCATCTGAACTCTTCATTTTGTAAAAAGTTTTCTTTGAGAGCTGCAGTTTGCTGACCACTTTCGGTGGCAGCAGTACTGAGGCATGGCATGGGATGGAAGACGAGCAACAAAAGTTCAGAAATGCTCTAGTTTATGCAACTGATAAGAGACTTTTACAAGTGATTACCAATAAGAGTGAAGTCAGTGAAGTACATGTGATTTCTCTACTGTAGTTGGGTGATGGCGACTTCATTCAGTCGTTGCTCCTAATACTCGAACCGTCAGCCACTGGTGACAATCATCAATAAAGTTGCTAGGAGTGTGAAATCCGCATGAACTGGAAGTTGCTGAGATTTTTATGTCAGTATGTGGATCTATCTTTAACTGAAATGGATTTTGAGAAGGGGTGGGGCTTTTCTTTTTGCGCATAATTTCCTCGTAGCAAATGAACAGTAACATGGGCGTGATTAAGAATATTGTGGCTGAAGGACTCCAAAGTGGAAGCAAACAGACTTGGAAAATGACCAAAACAAGCATTTTTTTGTTCAGTGGATGAACTTGCGCAGGTTAATTGTTCACCTAAAGAATAACAATGTACGCTAGAAAAATAAACATTGTCAATTTTTATTTTGCATGGACTTGAAAGCTGTAATCCTTTATTGGTCATTTCTGCCAACAAGAGATTTGATTGCTTCATTGTTTCTTCTGGAATGCAGTGGCTCATTTGCATCTAAAGGGAAACACGTAAAAATATTGTTTTTCCTCACACATATGGGCAAATATTACTAGCTGTAATCTAATGCCACCTTTAAGCAGAGGAATCCAGGTTTGGGATGAGATGCTCTCTAAAGAGGAAGGTCACAATCGTCAGTCATTGAGCCTCTGTCTGATTAGTAATCACTGGGCTCAGTCTCAGCTCTCTCTCTCCCTCCCTCCCCCTTTCTCTCTCTCTCTCTCTCTCTCTCTCTCTCTCTCTCCTGTGTGTGTGTGTAAGTGTGTATGTGTGTGTGTTTGCGTGCCACAGATGCTCTAATTGTCCAGTCTGTTTAATCAGGGCTTGATTCTTGATCAACCTCATCCCACTAGTCTGCCTTCAAAGGACACACACACACACAGGTGGCTGGAATTATTATGGCATTAAGAAAGTAATTTGAGGATCATATAAAGACCTTCCGACCTTTTGATGTGCAATATTGCGATAAGAAAGAAAAAAAAGAAAGAAAAACCACTGCTGTCAGTCTGCACCTTGATGTGCGGTTTCAAGACAAAATTCCATCCATCCATCCAAAATGCATTCAATTCATAATACTGCGAATCATTACATTTTAAGTGTAAATTGCAATTTATGAATAAATTATAATAAAGTGTAACCACAATTTACCACTTACTAAAATAACTACAACAATTATAATTATTGTTATATTTGTTGTTATATCAAAATAAATTAACTATAAAAATAACAGCATATAACTATAATTTACACCAAAACAAGAATCATTTGATGACATTTGAAAAAAAACAAAAAAAAACTTTAAAGGTGCTGTAAGTTTTTGACTCTTCTAAAGCATAAAAATACCATAATATGTTTGCAAATATTTAAGAAACATGCCAAGAGAACATTCTTGTTCTCAGTTATTCCAAGTCAGTTATTCTGCTTTGAAAATGGAACGCTGTCTTTGTTTTGGTTCTTTTAACCCGCCCACTGCCAGTTTAGCCAATTATATTTCAGCACCCCGAGTTCCCTTGCTGGAAAACAGTGTATTTCATTCAGTCAGTCAGAAAGGCTCTCAAAGCACGAGCTCGTGACTGAGATGCAACCTCTGGTGGACAGTAGCAGACTCCGAAATGAGATGCAGATTCTGAGTTCCACATGAGGTTATTCATTATCAAATAATATAAATGTTATGAGTGTAAACATTTGGTGAGCAGGTTACATTGTAACCCTGTGTCCTAATAAACGATACGTGATGAGATTTGCAGTAATAAGCAATTTGGCTGTTTGCACCTGACAAAACACGAGAGAAATTTAAATATAGCCATTCAGAAGCACAGAATATGCACTCACTTACGAAATGGTAAAGTTTATAATCTATTTAATACATATTAAACCTCTTTAACATTATTAAATGTACATGCTGAATCACTGATATGTGTTGGCTTGCATTATTTCACAGTTCTAAAGTTCAATTTCAAATGGTTTATTTTATTTTCAAGATCTGAGGTGAACTATCTGCTGCTGCTTTCAGTAGTATGACAATAAATGCAATCTAAAATGGCATTCAAACTCACATTGTTAGCATTTAACACTGAATAAAGGACATGAGGTGTACCTGAGGTGATCACTGTCAGTTTTCTGTTGTTCAGCTGCAAGAAATAGAAGCCGTTTCTAATATATCAATTCGAGGTGTTGGTTAGAACAAAAAAACTGCTTTTAAAATGAAAATATTCCTTCTATTGCATGCCGTTGCTTTTATTTAGAACACGATTTAAATCAGCCTTTAGGCTTGATCGATAGACGTGCTCCTTTTGGTCCTTAATCTGGCAACCTGTGCTTGCGTTTGTTTTGATCCAGGAATGCCAAAGGTATATCAACCACTGAGTGTCAAACTTGCATACTGCACCTTTAAGAGCCACAGTCGAAAATAATGATTAATTGACATTTTAAATACTTTAAACTTTTTCACTATCCTTTAAATCACTACTACCAATTTGTCAGCAAGAGGAGAAAGTATAATAATACTTGGTACGACTGTTTATTCTTTTATAAGTACAGACTATGATATGTATGGTATTCCAATTTTACATAAATACAGCCATCATGCTGAATATTAGTTAAACATTCATTCATTTTCTTTTTGGCTTAGTCCCTTTAATAATCTGGGGTCGCCACAGCGCAATGAACCGCCAACTTATCCAGCATATGTTTTACGCAGCGGATGCCTTTCCAGCTACAACCCATCACTGGGAAACATCCATACACACCCATACGCTACGGACAATTTAGCTTACCCCAATCACCTGTACCGCATGTCTTTTGACTGTGGGGGAAACCGGAGCACCCCGAGGAAACCCACGTGAACACGGAAAGAACATGCAAACTCCACACAGAAATGTCAACTGACGCAGCCGGGGCTCGAACCATCGACCTTCTTGCTGTGAGGCGATTGTGCTACCTACGGGCCCTAGTTAAACAATTATACACACATTTTGACCAATTTTTTTGCAAATATTTGAAATATTATTCATTAAAATGCATTTAATATGCTTTGTGTACATAAAATCCCTCAGAAAAAAAAATATTATGGTCAAATAAAATAAATTATAGTTGTATATAATAATAATAATAATAATAATAATAATAATAATAATAATAATAATAATATATAGTAGTTATATATAGTTAAATATAACTTTTATTTATTTATTTGCATCTTAACATTGCTGTGCAAGATGTAGTGTCCCAATTCTGCTTGAACGTACTAGAAAAGAATGCCACAAAATGTTTTTTGAGATCTGCATGTGGACAAATGTTTTGCACAAGCAGCTTTGTTTATGTCTCAGACAGAGCTGAAAGATGATGGCTGTACAGATGGCAATTAAGCTGTATTGTCACTGCATTAGCTTTGTTTGGAAACATATACCAGCCAAAAACATTCAGAATTAAGCAAATGTCAAAAGATTCTACAGGGAGCTCCTAATGCATGTTTAAAGTGCCTCTATTCTGGTATTTTTGGAGCTCTCCTACAATAGTTTCCATCAATTGAAGGCCAAAAACACTTCAGTTTTCTAATAACATTGCAGCATCAGCTTGTTTCTCACTGTCTGAAACATTTAAAGATACATTCTCTCCAACCCTACACTTTCTGAGATTCTGCTCTGCTCTGATTGGTCAGATGGCTCAGTCTGTTTTTCTGCTTGGTCTACCGCATGTACATGCTAGAAACCAAACTCTCATTACCATATCTGAATGTCAGCTCTTCTTCAGCAGTTGTAAAAACAACAGCAGTGATGGTGTCAGTTTTACCATATCAATTTGAGTGCGAGTGATCATTATTTTGCAATGCATGCAAAAGTGGCTTTGGTTTCATAGCACAGAAAACTTGACAAGCCGGCAACACAAACCAAACTCTTCCAAGCTTTAGCTACCACTACAGTGTTTGAGGGTCAAAGAGAATCTTCGCTGGCAACCAATGAACCCAATATAAATAGCAAATATGCTACAAACTTACATTTGAGGAGGACTTTTTAGGCAGTTCAGCATCTGTTGGGGATCATTTTCTGTTTATCTGCAAACATTGTATCTGTAAAAAAACATTTATATACTGCATGACATTAAGGTAGGGCTGGGCGATATACTTTAGCCTAAAAACAACAACAAAAAAATGCATATAGGTGAACTAGGGAGTAGTGTTGTCAAAAATATCGATATATGGATAAATAATATGATAAATGATACAATCTTGGTTTTGGTTAGTATCGATATTGGCTTTGCTCTCTTGCACTCTCTCTTCTCACCAGCAGTGAGATGAATAATTAATAATAGTATTAAGATTTTAACAATTTTGTTTTAATCAGACAATAAGATGAGATTGCACTAATATTTTCTTTTTTTTTTTTTTTTTTTTTTTACTTTGGGACTACTGACATACACGATATAAACATTATATGTTTTAGTATTTTTTTTCTTTTTAACTTAATTTGCATACTATGTTGTGGAATTTGTTCCCCATGGTATCAAAAATGGTATAGAATATCAATATTTTTCAAGATATCGTATCAAAGTTGGAAATTCTAGTATTGTGACAACACTACTAGGCAGGCACCTATGTTGGCAACACAAACAGGGCGGCAAGATGGAGAGAGATTTAATAAATGATTCTTATTATAGTTGTTACTGGAATTATTGCGCTCGTATCAATGTCATGTCATTGTAAGCACTGATCACACAGAATGCGTCAGTGAGAGATGTATACCTTTTTATACCTGTTTTCAATTGGTAGTTACATGTTGCGCACTTGTACATTTGTGTTTGTGAAGTTGCAAAAAGTAAATTCTTTAAGCAAACCAAATTTTAGACTGCTCATGCTAGACTGATATACATTTGATTCTGTGGTTGCATTCAAAAAAAGAAAACCACAGCACTGCTTTTTTTCTGAATTAAAATTTCAACAAAAAAAAGATGTAAACCTTGCCATTCTAAACCTTAAAAATGCTCATAAAAATCATGATCGGGGACATTTATTGTAATTTAATGCATTGCATCATAAAATTTAAACATGGAAAATGTTTCCATTATATTAGCAAAATGTATATTTTAGTTGTAACTGTATACTCCACCACGGCTGTGCTTGGTTACTGAAGTTTATAAAGTTAAACAGAAACACACACAGACGGCTCAGGCACACATGAAAGCAAATTGGAAATATGTTTATGGCTTTCTGACACTTACAGATGGAGAATACACCTGTGAAATGTAAGTAATCCGCTGATGAAAACACCACATCTCAAACACATTAAATGGCAAGTATAGGCTTGCCGATCTGTCAGGAACACGTGTCTGTCAGAGCATCTGATGAAGCAAACCAATTTTAAACTATACATATTAAAGGGATAGTTCACCCAGAAATGAAGGCGATCATTTACACACCCATCATTTGCTCAAAGCCTGTTTGAGTTTCTTTCTTCTGTTGAGCACAAATTAAGTTAATTTGAAGAATACTAGTAGTTCCATAGTGTTTTTCCCCTACAATGGAAATCAATAGTTATATAGCAAAAATATATATTTTTTGTGTTCAACAGAATAAAGAAACTGTTTAAAACAGCAGGAGGGAGAGTAAAAGGTGAGGTATTATACATTTTGGCTGAACTATCCCTTTAATAAAATCCTCCGTATGTACAGTAAGCAGGGCTCATGTTTAGGACAAACTGTATTCTGCAATTTCCAGCAGCTCATTCTGTGTTGTCTACCTTTTTTTTTTTTAAATTTGCTTGTATCAAAACTACTGTATTTTAAAAGTGTTGCCTCATGCCATATTAAACATCAATAAGCCCATATAGGAGCAATATAAGTAACCTGGGATGATTTCGCCCTAGGTACATTTAGTTTCAGATGACAAATCCACTAGAGGGCGCTGTGTACATGTGTGCTAATCTGAAATACGTTCCTTAAGGTATGTTTTGTTATGTTTCAGATCCTTCTACATAAGAACTCAAGGTTTGTCGTAGAGATCACCAAGCGAATCACTGACCCTAAACCCAACCAATAGTATTTTCAAAAGCAAACGTAAGGGAAAAGGCCACATGGTTTTACCTCGACCATGGAAGAGAATGTGTCCATATGGAGAGAAATAGGTGAGGCAAACCTATCCAATTACAAATTATAGACATACATATTAGGGATGGGAATCACAGGTTAATTCACTATACAATATTGTCACAATATTTTGCCCCCGATATTTAAATATCACGATTTTAGCGATTCATTTTTGTAAATGAAGGGGAAAATGCATTTATTTTATTAACAGCACATTTTATAGAATCACAACAGTATAAAACAAGCAGCTGTCAAACAATCTTAAAAATGTTAATGTGCAGAGAGCAGTTTGTGACTGAAAAGTAGATTACGCCATTGCGATAAGCGCTACCTGGACATTTGCTGGGTGTACTGCAGCCACAATGGTAAACGGCTGCACCGTGTAATGCAGCGGTCACACTAGTGTTTGAGCATGTGAAATTCTGTTGTACGGCGCTGTGAAAAGGGGCAGGGTTAAACAAGATGATTAGACGTTTAAAAAAGCAAGCAATTGGTCCATATTTTAAATTTCTGTCCAGAGAGGTCATGTTTTGATCTTCGATTTGTCTCACGCAGTCACGTGATGCGATTTCCCAGGTCACAGTTCACCAAGCTTGAACTTTGCAATGCAGTGAACTGCGAAACTTGTCGCACGTGCTTGCGTTTCCGGTCTGATGCATTCACATGCGTATGAATGGAAGTCTATGAGGCGAAAAGTCCAGTGTGACAACGGCTTAAGACTGATTAATTAATTAAGATCTTTTGCACATTTAGGTAAATATCGATACATGGCACCAGCAAATCGATAATGTATTGCAGCCAGAAATAACACAATAAATCGGCATATCAATGTTTTGTCCCACCCCTAATACATATCATTGTTAAAGTGGATTGTGGCTTATATACAGATTATACTGTATGTCTTTAGTGTAAAAAAGAAACAAAAGTTATTGACTTACTTAGTTATTATAAGTTCACGGTGATAAAGTAAGCTTTTGTGGTTAAAAAAATGTAGTTTGAAGCACATATTTCCAATGTGCCTTTGTTGGATTAGTTGTTTGTTGAACGGACATACAACATTTCTATAAACAGTCAACGTTTGACCTTTCAGAACATAAAAGAAAGGTAACAGTTTTTAGTTTTTCTTTGTGGCTATTTTACCTCCTGTAAAGGTGTTTGACTTTGGTCAGCTCTGAATGCTTTTAATTTCCACATTTTTTTTGGCAGCATTTTTTTTCCTAGTGTGATATACTTGAATACACAGACAAGCTTATGTAATTCATGCATCCCACAGAGAAACATATTGCTAGTCCATGAATAAACAACACTACAGTGAATCTGACTGACAGCTGATGAATAAGTTATCAGTCAAACATTGATCCCGTTTAAAACACACATGTGATCAAACAGAGCATAAAGAGCAAATCAGGGGAAGTATATGTTTTATTTGATTGATTTTTAATAAGCTTGTTGTTTGATCTGTGGTTGCTGGTGTGGAGATTTGGCATGTGCACAGCAAACGTGTGTCTGCCTAGGGAGCTGATTTTCCATTCTTTTCCAAGGTATAGAAAGGTAATATATCAAAGTCGTGTATCCTACCTGCCATACTGGTGCTGATTGTAGTTGAAACACAAGTCCCTGCAAGGCATTAAAAGCAGTATGAAAATTCCTTCTGCATTATTCATGCAAGTATTTTAATGCTTCCTCTGTTTTTCTTTCTCTCCACTTCAATTTTTCCTTTCCTCCTTTTTTTCTGTCCCTCTTTATAGTCTATGTATATTCAGCTTTTGCAGGATATAAAGCTCCTGCTTCAAGAGTCTTTTTTTCATAAGCAATGTTATCCTCTTCAGCGACAGATGTTGCAGGTCTGAGCATGCATTTATGGAAATAAGCATTATCAGGGTTGGGAAAAGATTGCTTTATGCTGAAAAGGAGTTGTAATTGCCCTGCTCAGTTTATTTGCATGCAACTTTTTTTTACGTATTTATGAATTTCATCATATGTAAATGTAAATATTTCAATGTATAAACTGTTTTATGGTCATTAAAAAATACTACTACTACTATACTACTACTACTAATAATAATAATAATAATAACAATTGTAACAAACAATCCGGTTTCCCCCACAATCCAAAGACATGAGCTATAGGTGAATTGAATAAACTAAATTGGCCAAAGTGTATGTGTGAGAATGCGAGAGCATATTGGTGTTTCCCAGTACTGGGTTGCAGCTGGAAGGGCATCCGCTGTGTAAAACATATGCTGGATAAGTGGGCAGTTAATTTCGTTGTGGTGACCCCAGATGAATAAAGGGACTAAACCAAAAAGAAAATGAATGAATGAATGAGTATTAGTATTATTAATTAATTAATTCATTCATTCATTTATTTATTTTCCTTCGGCTTAGTCCCTTTTTTCATCAGGGGTCGCCACAGCGGAATGAACCTCCAACTTATCCAGCATATGTTTTACACAGCGGATGCCCTTCCAGCTGCAACCCAGTACTAGGAAACATCCATACACACTCATTCACACACATACACTACGGCCAATTTAGTTTATTCAATTCACCTATAGCTCATGTCTTTGGACTGTGGGGGAAATGACAACACTCATAAGATTTAAATATAAACCTGTGCATAATTTGCCAGAAAACTAGCCCTACAGCAATAGCCGTGCTTTTTTTTTTTTTTTTTTTTTTTTTACTGTGCCACGAATAATTTAGACAAAAAAAAAAGGGAAAGCTGAGGAGAGTAAAATTGGCTCGCGGAGCACTGATATCGAGGGCTGCTTTCAGACAGACATTTTGGCTGACTTTAAGAGTCTGTAGTTTAGGACTGTGAATGTGGTGTCAAGCAGCCGTTCCTTCTACCCTGTGTGAACCTGGCCTGTCACATCGCCTCTCTGAAATCACTGCACTTTCAGCTCAGCGCCTGTAACTTATGTAAGGCTAAATGAGGTCTTTTGGCTCTGCTCTTTTTCTCCAGTGGGTAAAAATAATCTACTACATAAAATTGACACCTTTGAGAGTATGTGTAGTCAGCTTAAACGCTTGCTCTTAATTATACAGCTTTACCTTCAGATACATGTGCAAAAGAGCCATTTTGTGAAAGTGCTAAAGGCCTGTGCTAGCTGCCAGAATGTAAGCGTTGGTAAATACGAGCAAAGAAGATAAGGGGTCTTGATCATTTAACTTTTGATTGTTTTCTCAAAATATTTACTAAAAGAAACTCTGCTGTCATCAAAGAATAAAAAAAACAATTGCAAAAAAAGGTACAGTTTTATCAAAGAAAAACTATAAACCCATTCCCACACCCATATGGATTTATATGAGTAAATTAAATTAAAAGTGTTGGCCTATTCCCAATGGTATTTTGCCATTGATATAAAACAGGTAACTTAAATATGAGGAAATGCATACACCAAAGCTCACTCAGTCATTCACCACTTTGGGTAAGAGCAAAGAACTGAGCTGTGATATGTGGAAAAAAGGTTGTTCAAAATGAGAATTGGCTTTAAAAATAGCAAAAGCACAGCAAATGCTCATTTCACGCACACACGCACGCACACCAAAACAAAATAATAGTAATAATAATAATATTTGTAAAAATATATATACAAATATTTTGCTGCTTGTACAAACTACAGTACTTGTTTAAAATGAGCTGAAACACTATTTTTTCGAAATGAGACTATAAAATTATGAAAATCTACATCTACAGGTGTTTTTTAATTAAACAATATACATGTATGCATTTAGCATATGCTTTTATCCAAAGCGACTTAGACCCTTGAAAACACACCCAGAGCAATGGGCTGCCCCGGGAGCAGTTGGGGGTTCGGTGCCTTTTTCAAGGGAATCATCTCAGCTGTGGTATAGAGGTCTGTGTTCACTCTTCCTACCAACAATTCCTGCTGGTGTCAGGATTCCAAGTCCAACACTCTAACCATTAGACCACGGCTATACATATTACATAGACAGCATATAGACTTTATAGACAGCAAGGGTTCTGAAACATTAAATGCCCAGAAAGGTGCCAAGATTATCATCAAAACAATCCAAAAATTTTAAAAGCTTTTTTTGTGTGTGCAAAAAAAAAAAAAAAGGTTTCTCCTCTTCATAGTGCAGTAATGAAGGCTGAAGTATTTTTATCAGTTTGCTCAGTATTCTTCTAGCTTCATAAAATGATGGTTGAAACACTGATAACATATAGATTTTATTTGCCAATATTCTTTGTTCCTTTCCTGGCTTTGATTATTTTAAGACCATTGCTGTCTATGAAGGGTCAGAGATTTCATCTAAAATATTGTAATGTATGTTCCAAAGATGAACAAAGGTCATACAGGTATGGAACTACACAATAGTGAGTCAATTTTGGACAAACTTTAACTTTAATATTTTTATATTTTATGCTCCATTAACATTTGTAAGGCTAAATGAGGTCTTTCTCAAGTAAAATAAACTTAAACTGCTACATAGAATTGTACTGTACCTACAGTATGATGCCTTTGAGAGTACAATATATAGTCAGCTTGGCTGCTCCTAATTATACAGCTTTACCTTCAGATACGTGCAAAAGGGTCATTTCGTGAAAGTGCTAAAGGCCTGTTCTTGCCAGCAGATTGCGAGAGTTTCTTTATATATATTTAATTCGTTTTCATTTTTCTTGTTTTAAAGGCCCTTCCATGCAGGAAGGCCACAGCAGGGAAATAATAATGCTACAAAAGCACAAAAGGCCTTCTGATTAGACTATCACAGGCCTTTCAGTTATGGCTTCATCTCGTTTGCCTTTTTCTCGCTGTACGAGAAGAAAGCCAGACATGTTTTCTATTAAGCGAACTGTATAAATTAGCTTAATTTATGCTCTGGTAACAGAACAACTAAAGCCAATCAGTGACAGAAGACGTTATCAAACTCACGCTGAATGAAATCCTATGGGGATGTGTCTCTGTGGAGGAGATTAAGCAGGGTCACAGATGGCAGGGATTGAAAACCTGAGCAGATAATTGAATATAGGACTGTCAGTCACTGCGAGAACTGTATTTCAGTCCTCAAAGAACATCCATCACTGAGGAGACCATTGAATGAGCAGGAAAATCTGTTTTTTGCAATCGCAGTGTCATTGACACATGTCAGAAATAAACTATAATACATGAAATATATTATTCATATATAGTCTTATCTGCATAGAAATATGTATTTGTACTGAAAGCTTGAATATTACTTTTCTAATGCTCGATGTTCCAGAGACCTCTGTAAGTACAATTATAATAAATTACATATTTTACAAGTCCAAATCTGGGTCAAATATTAACCCTTAACTCTTGGGCTAATTCTTTTATCATTTTAAATATACATATTTTTTAACCAGTGGCTGGTTTTGTCAATATACCAATATACCTACCATTTTTAAAAGTGTTATTTTATTGAATCATTATTCACCTGCTTTATCATGAAGAATGGACAAACTCTTTTAATATCAAGAAAACAATATTCATAATAAAACAAACTAAGGCTAATTCACTGTGTATGCTTTATAAATGAAAGTTGCACAGTATTTTGTTATAAACCAAACATCTCAACAGATATTAAGATATCTGTAATACTTCTTGAGTTATAGGCATACAAACTTTGGGGAAAAGTGTTTATTATGCTATGTAACTTGTTAAATATTTGTAGGACATATTCTTCGGTAAGTCTCTTTTGTATAGAGATGTGTTTTATACTGAAAGCAATAAAATAAACCTGCTATATCCTTAACTAATTGCATTAATAATACACATTTCGTAAAGATTTGTTTAAAAACCAGAATCTGAAAGGATATTATGACTAAGAACTTTAATAAACTTCATTCCTCTGTTCTACAGTCAGTAGAAAAAAAGTCTCTTAAAAAAACTCTTTAAAGTCAGACAAGCAATCAACATTTGTTTAATAAAATTAATAATGTTAATTAACAATGTAAAAAGATAAAAAGATATCGTTAGTTACAGGCCCATTTTGTAATAGGTCCTTCCCATATTTTTCCCTTAATGTAGCAATTGATGTCACTAAAAAGGATAAATGATTTAAAATCAAGCAAATATCATTTTAAATCAATCAAATCACTTATAAAACAATGTGAGTATTCATTGCATCTATTAATTGATTCTAGTTTATACCTGTGGTGTGTGTGTGTGTGTGTGTGTGTGTGTGTGTGTGTGTGTGTGACCCCAGAAACCATTTTTCAAGGAGGATAATCAAAAAGAAATAATAAAGTAAGAAAAGCCATGACGCATCAACAGGAACTTCAATTTAGTTCCAGGCACTTTGCAGCACGTAAACAGGAAATCCTCGAGCTCAACTCTATATTACGCTCTATTATTGTGGTTTCATTGATTTCATATTCTAACCCCATAATGATTCAAAAAATATATATACTGGCTGGCCATTTTACTTGTCTTCCTGTTTTGAGTGGTAGTTGATTGTCAAGGTAAGCTATTGCAGTTTTTGCTGATTGGCAAAACTCGGTCTAGACGACTGTAAATGTAAGGTTTGGCTAGGACTTTTTATGCCTCTGCCAGGTTTGGTCTGCACTGTAATGGAGAACATTTGGGGAAGGCTGAGTTTGATTGACAGGCCATTAAGTGGAACTGAAATTCTTTCATGTCTGACACGATCTAAAATTATGTTAAATGCTGAAACGAAGGTTAATGACCATAGCCAAACATGTCCAGAAGCCAGGTTGTTCAGGTTTTATTCATTAGATCCAGAGAATTCTTGTTTCTTTTTATATTTATTGTTGTCTGTAGTACTGTCATACTGGTTCTCTGCTACAGTATTGATTCAATAATAATGCAATATGAATAAACTATCATCTTTTAAAGGGGTAGTTCACAGTGTGTTTTTAAGGCTTGGTTGCGTTTATAAGATGCAAAGCAATGTGTGCTCATGCTTCACTTGTAGAAAATCATATTATTTTTTCATATATCTTACTTTGACTATATACAGCTACTCAGCTAACATGAAAACGTTATATTTCCTAGTTCCTCTGAAAGGCCCGCCCTCAAGAGGCTCTGATTGGTCAGCTAACATAATGTGCTGTGATTCGCGGATTGGCTCCATGTCACGCCCCTACAAGCGCTCACTTTTGCACTATGTAAACAGTCCAGTCAGAGCAGCTGTTAGCAGCGTTAGCTGCCTTAATCAGACAGAATATGAAGCTCATGCCTGCTCTCTAAAATAAAATCTGACAAGTGTCTTTAACATATATTCGGAATAAGCATGTGTAAGTAATATAAAATGTTCTCATATCTTTTGCGAGTTCGTTATTTGAGATGTAGAACGCGCGGAATGTGGATGCCTAGAGAGACACTGAAAGCGTCCGCATAGAGAGACACTGCATTCGGTGCTGAAGATTGTGGGTGTTTACACCAGTTTAACGGATTAATATGAATTTGTAGCTAAATTGTTAGCGGTGCCAAACAGCATTTCCTGTTGTTTATATCCTTGTTTACGTCCTCACTACAACATACTGTTAAAGCTAGAAACAGTGCCTGTAGTAGATCAATTTTAACAAATAAAAATACTTACAGGTTGTGGCTCACATTCACAGCTTTGTTGAGTTTTAGCCAAATCCAGCACTGAACTGAGAGAGATTCTGGAAGCTGTCCTTTGTCAAATGCTAGCTATATATTTTTTTATAATTCTCTGGAACATAATTAAAATTAAACTGTTCGCACTTCTCTCTTTGTGTCGTGTCCTTTGGAAGCCCAAATACAGAAACAGAGTATTTTAGCTTTCTCTGCTATAACATTACATCACCTCTGGCCATGCTGCTTCGCTGCGCAGGGTGTATGTGCGTGGTGAATGCGTGTAACCGGAAACCCTTGTGATCTCACTAGCCCGGATGTATTTTTTTGTAGTCCCAAACTTTGTTCGCTGTAGGCTTTGCTAAGCTAACTCTGTAAAAGCCAATGTCTCCCTTTGCATGTAACTTTGAGCATATTACATTCAGAGATGTTGTTTATGTTCACACAGCTACATTACACATAAAGTTTAAATATGATATCGTAGTGGACCACCCCTTTAAGATCTGTTACAAAATGGCACAGAGATATTTCAAGATATTTCAAGGTCTCTATTTTGCTGAAATTCACTGAAATTGCTCTTTTAGTAACGTAAAGATTCTAAGTCAAAGTATAGAAACTGACAAATCAACAATGCTAATAAACTAATGCAAATGACCTGATAAGATCTGTCCATCTATCCATCCATTCATCCATCCACTCTTCCACTCTTCAATTCATCTAAAAGATTAAAACCGATTCATCCATGAGATTAAAGCTCATCTGTCCATCCATCTATCAGTTTAAACCTATCTATCCGTTCATCCATCCATCTATTTAACCATCCATCTGTTCATGCATTTGTTGAATGTCCAATTATCGATCCTTCCATCCATCCATCTAAAATTCATCTACCCATCTATCTATCAGATTGAAACCCATCCATTCATCCATCCATTTATTTGATTAATACCGATCCATCCATCCAATTAAAATGCATCTGTCCATCCATCTATTAGATTAAAAGATTAAACCCATCCATTCGTCAGATAACCCATCCATCAGATTAAAATCCGTCCATCCATCCATCCATCCTTACATCCCATCCATTAGATTAAAACTCATCCAACCAACTATCCAACCCTACATCTATCCATCAGAATAAAACACATACCATTCATCCATCTATACATCCATCAGATTAAAACCCATCCATACATCTATCTACACATCCATCAGATTAAAACCCAACCATCTATCCATCCATTCATCTATCAGATTAAAACCATCCATCCAACTATCCATCCTTGCACCCATCTATCAGATTAAAATCCATCCATCCATCCAATCCATCCTTCTATCCATCCATCAGATTAAAACCCATCTATCCATCCATCTAAAAGCCATCCGTCCATCCATTTGTCTATCCATTCATCCACCCTCTCAACCTTAAAAATCCTACCTTCGCCCAGTAAAATATAAACATTTAATGCATTATGAATGTTGTTGGATTAACGTGGTATGATCATTGGATAACATCAAAAGTAATGTATATCTGTGTATAAAGCTAATTTCAAGCTTTTAAGCGCAAGCCTTAGTTACAATGTTTTAGATACAAGATAATGAAAAACAAATCCAGTCAAGTGTACGTTTGCCTGGTAGTTTGGAAGATATCATTTAATCATTCAAATTGCAGATCATTAATTACATGGGATGCTTCCTTTGGTGCATCGCAGGGTGCCTTGCAATAAAACAAGGCACCCTGGGATGTGCCAAGGAAATAAAAGAGTCTAGTTTAAATTGGAGAGAGCCAGGTATATGAAAAGTTACATGGGTCAACCTGTTGAAGAAGTTTACCTGCCTGATCCTGAATCACAAGGTCACCGTCTTGATAAATACCTACTTATGTTAACAAGACTGTACATTGTGGTGTTATTTTGATAGGACAGGAAGCAGTAGATTTTCCACATTACTCTTAACCTCAAGTTATCATCTTTCTGAACATTGTTTTTTAACCTTGGGTTAAGAAAAATGCGTCTTAAGCACCACTCATTGTATATAAACAGTTGTTTCAGCTTCTGAGTCAAACAACAATGTCAAAACGTGTCAGTTGAAGAGAAGCGGGAGTTTTGTTCTTGTTTTTATAGTCTAAAATGACCACACAGAATAAACTTGATCATACAGTGTGCATTATGCATGTGCAACCCTAGAGCTTTTACAGGCTCTATGGTAAAATTTTTTTAGAAGTGATTGTGCTGCTAATTTCAGAAACAAAAGGAGCACGGATAATTATATATAGTCTTTTCAGAAATAATTGTGTACTGTTAATGGAGGCACTCAGAAAGGGGTCATGACCTAAGTAATGTATAAATAAATAATACGTTTTAGAATAATGATTTTCTATAAAGCTGCTTTAAAACAACATAGCCCAATCTCATGAGGAAACATAACTATTTTACATATTGTCAAAAAAGTGGCTAATTCATATTTGAATGAATTTTTGAAAAGAAGGCCCCCCCGAACCCACCCCTAAACCCAACCACAAATCCTATTAAAATGTATGAACACAAATGTAAAGTTCCAATTGATTTCTGGTGAATTTATTGATCACGGGCATATACCCCACGCAGCTGTAATGTAGCAGAGAAAGCTAAAATGCCGTCCAAATGTTGCTATTTCCACAGAGCTTGTTCTGTTTCTGTATTTGGGCTTCCAAAGGACACGACACAAAGAGAGAAGTGCTTACAATTTAATTTTAATTATATTCCAGAGAATTATTAAAAATATATAGCTAGCATTTGACAAAAGACAGCTTCCAGAATCTCTCTCAGTTCAGTGCTGTAATCGGCTAAAAACTCCTCAAAGAAGTAGCAGTTCTAACCATAATAGAAGAAGCTGTGGATTGTGAGCCACAACAAATTGATCTATTTCATGCATAGTGTCTAGCATTAGCGGTATGTTGTAGCAAGGATGTAAACAAGGAGGTAAACAACGGCAAAGGCTGTTTGGCACCTTTAACAATTTAGTTAACACCCACAATCTTCACCAGTGCTGCAGTGCCTCTCTATGCATCCACTTTCTGTGTGTTCTACATCTCAAATAACAAACTCTCAAAGATATGTGAATGTTTCATGAAAAAATAACAGGATTTTTTCAAATAAAGCATGAACACACATTGCTTTGCATCTTATAAACACAACCAAGCCTTTGAAAATCACTCTGGACCACCCCTTTAAAACATAGAGTAAAACAGGTTTTGGGAATCCTGTCAAAATGTGATTGTCCTGTGATTGTCCAGAGATATAAATGGACTGATTACTATTATTTTTGTAAAGGTTTTTGTTTTTCAGGACCTGGCAACCCTGGATGATTAAGTGACATTCCAAAGCATATAAATATGATGCACATATTTGGCTGTTGGCTGCTAGGCATCCAAATGTAATATTTTGACACCACATTGTTTCACGCTGTTCATATTTGCGGCATAATTGTATTAGGGTTTCATACTGGGTAAAAAAGGGGTGCTTTTAACTTAACCAATCGTAATGATTGTGTTGTGTTAAGAATGACAATATGAGCAACAAACGTCCACAAAATAGTACTTGAATTAAGGCCACCGGAGGTGCATATACTATATTAATAATAATTTTGTAGCTTTACCCTCAAGGCTGTGTCTCTGACACAGCAGACTTTGATAGAATATTTGCCACTCTAAGCTTCGCCCAGGGCAGAATGTTGCATATGTCAAACTAGTTCAGCACTAATTGTGTTTGTGCATATAAAAAAAATCTAATTAGAATCAAATTATTCAGCACTTCACAATAGTGCTCATGTTATCTTGTTTGGAGGTGATACTGTTTTGCACGATAGATTTTTACAATGACAATGTCTCAAACCCCTGCTGTTAGAATAATGAGCGCTCTATTATATATATATATGGGCATCACGGTGGCGCAGTGGGTAGAATGATCGCCTCACAGCAAGAAGGTCACTGGTTCGAGCCTCGGCTGGGTCAGTTGGCCTTTCTGTGTGGAGTTTGCATGTTCTCCCTGTGATCGCATGGGTTTTCCTTCGAGTGCACCGGTTTACCCCAAAGTTCAAAGACATGCAGTATAGGTGAATTGGGTAAGCTAAATTGTCCGTAGTGTATGTGTGTGAGTGAGCGTGTGTGGATGTTTCCCAGTGATGGGTTGCAGCTGGAAGG
>CAIGQW010056782.1:2684944-2701499 GCA_903798125.1 Danio choprae
ATCTATCTATCTATCTATCTATCTATCTATCTATCTATCTATCTATCAAGTTCATTTCTGTTTTAACCTTTTGCAGTTCATAACATTTGATTGCCATCTTCATTTTGCACTAGTATTAAAGCACATCTTGTTTTTTTTTTTTCTTTTCAATATTTCCTTTTCCTGAAAGCTGCAATAATTTGTGATGATATATTCAACCCTTTCAGCAAAAGACAGTGAATGAATGCGTTTGGCTAAAGGTGACACATTCTGCATGAATAAATACACGTCTAAGTATGACATTTGCAGAGTAGATTCATATACTTCCTGACATAAATAGCAGGGCCCTCTTGCTCTGCTGCCACTCATAAAGTTTGCTGTGGCAGAAGGTTATAGAGCTCGACTGTCAGCTTCACGAACAGACTTTTCTCAAACTGCACACACTGTCCGTTCCTCCTGGCAGAGCAGATATGGCACATTCTGCCCATTGTTTACCAGGCAATTAGACAGGTCTTGCTGTACTAACAGGTGTTGTACTTTTCAGGAGAATTTGCGAATACTAAAGTCTGCAGTGTTGTTGCTGATTCCCTGACTTTTTTTTTTTGTGTTATTTTTCATATTTATATACATATTTATTTTCATATTTATTTATTCATTCATTCATTTTCAATTGAATGAATGAAAATGAATGAATGAAACCCACGCCAACACGGGGAGAACATGCAAACTCCACACAGAAACGCCAACTGACCCAGCCGAGGCTTGAACCAGCGACCTTCTTGCTGTGAGGCGAACGTGCTATCCACTGCGCCACCGTGAGGCCCTTAATTAATTTATTTAGTCATTATGTCTGTTTGCTTATTTTAATTGTTATTATTTTTTGCTTCTATTTAGCTTTATTTGCTTTCAGTTTCAGAGCAACATTTAAAAAGGCCATGTGCTTTTACATTTATAAACAGAAATATTTCCCAGTACTGGGCAGTGGGAAGGGCATGCGCTGCGTAAAACATTTGCCAGAATAGTTGGCAGTTCATTCCACTGTGGCGACCCCTGATAAATAAGGGACTAAACGGAAGGAAAATGAATGAATGAATGAATGAATGAATGAATGAATAAATGAATAAATGAATAAAAACAGAAGTAAAGAATAAAAAATTTGTTAGAAAAACACAAAAAAAATAAAACTACTGAAATGACAAAAGCAAATAAAATAATTAAAACAAACAAAAAATTAAAGAAAATATTACAATAAAATGCTTAAGTTTAGTATTCATTTTTCTAATATAAGTATATAAGTATTTATGCTTTTATTTGAGTAAGTTTAGTCATTTTAGTAGTTGTATGCATATTTCTATTTAGGGTTTTTTTATTTTTATTTTGGGCAGCATGGTGGCTCAGTGGTTAGCACTGTCACCTCACCGTAAGAAGGTCGCTGGTTTGAGTCCCGGCTGTGGCAGTTGGCATTCGCGTGGGTTTCCTCTGGGTGCTCCGGTTTTCCCCACAGTCCAAAGACATGCGCTATAGGTGAATTAAATAAACTAAATTGGCCATAGTGTATGAGTGAATGTGTGGATGTAAGAGTGTATGGGTGTTTCCCAGTTCTGCGATGTGGCTGGAAGGACATCTGTTGCATAACACATATGCCAGAATAGTTTGCAGTTCATTCTGCTGTGGCGACCTCTGAAATAGAGACTAAGCTGAAGGAAAATAAATGAATGAATATTCTAATTTTAGTTTTAGTTTAATGTGAACATTATTAGAAAATATTTCAGAAAATATTTTAACATTTTAAGTTTTACTTGTACTTTAACTTAATTTCAATTAGTTGCCAAGACAAAATCTATAATTGATTTCTATTATATTTTATAAAATGTAAATATTAAATGTGAATTTATTATTTAAAAAAAAATCATTTTAATTTCATTCATATTTTAGTTTTTTGTTTTTTTTCAGCAAATTTGAATAATTTCTTTCATTCATTCATTTTCCTTCAGTTTAGTCCCTCTATTCATCAGGGGTCGCCACAGCAGAATGAACCGCCAACTTATCCAGCATATGTATTACACAGAGGATGCCCTTCCAGCTGCAACCCAGTACTGGGGAACATCCATACACTCCCATTCACACATACACTAAGGTCAATTTAGCTTATTTGGTTCACTATAGCGCATGTCTTTGGACTTTGGGGGAAAACCAGAGCACCCGGCAGGAACCCACACAAACACGAGGAGACTCCAATGCCAACTGACCCAGCTGGGACTCAAACCAGCGACTTTCTTGCTGTGAGGCGACAGTGCTAACCACTGAGGCACCGTGTCACTCCTGAATAATTTCAGTGAATTTCAATATATATATATATATATATATATATACTTTTTGCTAATTGTAATAATTTTTCCTTCCATTATTTGTATTGTTTCACTGTATTTCAGCTTAATTTTAATTAACCGGCACAGTTTTTAAATCATTTTTTTAAGTTAGCATTAACAAAACAGCGACCTTCCCAAGCAACCTTCCCAGTCAGTCATAAGTTGGTGAAAATCTTGAAGATTCTTTTATAACCTTGCAAACACAGTAATTGAACACTTACCTGGCTCTATTGTTATGTATTATTGAATGAAGGAGCTGCAGTATAGTGTTTTTCCTCATCTCAAGGTTATTTGCTCAAATCACTATCTGCATGGCCTGTTATTTTGCGCCACGCAGTTTCAAAGCACCGGCCAGGCATTACATTTCCAGCACTCCCAAACATTTGCCGAGACCCAGACGGCTGGACTGATTTACGAGAAGTCCACGACCGAGGAAAGCTAAGTAATTACCTCACCGCTTTGACTAATTAACACAGCAGCAGTCGCTCTGCTCGTACGGCGCTGAGGAGCTCAGTCTCTCCATCATGTCACCTGATAACTGTGTGATCTGTATTCGACACGCTCGTCTGCTATAAACCTGCGTCTTCCCGGAGAAAGCAGAACGGGGTGGGTGTTTATCTGACCCTGGTGTTTGCGTCTGATTTAAGAGCTCGGCCAAGGTCATCATGAATATGCAATGGAAGAGTCTTTGATCTTTGGGAGTGGAAACCGCTCTTTACTGCAGTCAATAGAGCGCTCCAGATTACCCACAATGCTTCTTTGGTGACTGCTTCATGTGATTATCAGGCCAGCTTGAAAGTTTAACTATGGTCTTTTATATGGGATTTTTTGCCTTGTCCAAATACCCACACTTGCAGTCTTTGCACTTGCGCACTTGACTACTTTCTAGGGATGAGCATTATGGACCAAAAAACCCAAAACAAAAACATCACAATATTTTTTGTTTATTGCGATGATCAGCGCAGGCACATTTAGGCATTTCTCCAGAGTTTACAGTGACTCTTTCACAGTTAATACAAACTCTCATGCTTCAGGTTTTAGCAGTTTAAAGATTACCGTGCAAGACCCGACAGAAACTCACTACTCATGCTCGTGCACATTTCTCTCTCAGCTTACAATTAAATTTTTTTTTATTCAAAATGTTCTTGCACTGCAACATATAGGCATAATGCATGTAATACAACATCAGAATAGCCATATTTAAATACACACACTTATTTGCATGTGCACACTTGACTACTTTATAGGGATGAGCATTATGGACAAAAAAAACCCCACAATATTTTTTGTTATTTATTGCGATGATGAGCGCAGGCACATTTCAACCACTTGAAGCAGTTTTTTCTGTGTGCTACTGTGGTTATGGCCAGGGCCAGACAGAATCTGCGGACATTTTTTGCTATTTCTGCAGAGAATTTAGTAAATTATGTGGAATTATTTTGGGAGTATCATAACAAAAAACTTAATATTTGACATTAAAAAATAATAGCTTTTTAGCTTTTATTTAATGTTTACTCCATAATAATTTCTCCAGAGTTTACAGCAAATGGTTCACAGTTAATGTTGCAAACTCGTATGCTTCAGGTTTTATCTGATTAAAGATGACAGTGCAAAATGCGACAGAAACTTCATACTCGCGCTCATGCACATTTCTCTCTCAACTTACTTCTTGCACTGCAACATATAGGCGTAATGCATGCGCTGTTAACCATTTTTGTAAATTAAATACCGTATTTAACTGTAGGACAGCTATGCAGTATGTTACAGTATTTTAAAGTTGCATTGTGCAAATTTGGGGATATTTTACAGTAAATATATACTTACAATTCTATAAATGCATATACAGCAAGATGCTGTAAATGCAAATACTGCATTTTTATTAGTTTATAGTAAGTTACTGGCG
Organism: Danio choprae; assembly: GCA_903798125.1. Lineage (NCBI taxonomy): Eukaryota > Metazoa > Chordata > Actinopteri > Cypriniformes > Danionidae > Danio > Danio choprae. The sequence continues at coordinate 2,689,196 of CAIGQW010056782.1, forward strand.
AACTGCTGCCAGTAAGTTACTGTAGATTTCTACAGTAAATTGTTCACTGTGTGTAACATACTGCAACTTCAGAATACCCATATTCAAATACCCACACGTCTTTGCACTTGCACACTTGACTACCTTATAGGCATGAACGTTATGGACTTAAAATATATCACAATATTTTCTGGTATTTATTGCGATACTGATATTAAGGAAGATATCATTCATAAGAATCTCCTGAGGGACAGAAAAGTCCTGTATCTTTAGAGAAGTATTATATATTTTTTGTATTCATTCATTTTCCTTCAGCTTCGTCTCTGATTTATCAGAGGTCGCCACAGCGGAATGAACCGCCAACCATTCCAGCATATGTTTTACACAGCGGATGCCCTTCCAGCCTCAACCCAGTACTGGGAAACACCCACACACTTTCATTCACACACACACTCATACACTATGGCCAATTTAGTTTATTCAGTTCACTTATAACACATATCTTTGGATTGTGGGGGAAACCCACGCGAAAACGGGGAGAACATGCAAATTCCACAGAAATGCCACCTGGCCCTGCCGGGACTCAAACCAGTCACCTTCTTGCTGTGACGCTACAGTGCTAACCACTAAGCCACCATGCTGCCTTTTTGTATTTATTTATTAATTTTATCTTTTTTATTTTTTTTTTATATAGCAGAGGTCTTCAACCCTGCTCCTAAATGCCTACTATACAACAGAGCTCAACCATAATCAAACACACTGAAGCAGCTAATCAAGCTTTTTAGGCTCGTATAAAATGCACAAGCAGATGTGCTGAAACAGGAGTATATAAGTTGTAACTTATGTCCTTTTACGTCACAAATAGGCTACCTGGAGACCCACTGTCCTGCAATGTTTATTTCCAACCTAAGTATTTTTGAGTTGCACCACTGAACTGAGTTTAAACATAGCGCTACGTTCCACCTAAATATTAATGTAGCCTTTACCCATGTATAATGATAGAAAAGAGTGAGCTAGAGAGATAGAATGCAGTGAGATTGTTTACATAGGGGAGCTTGTGGTGATAATGAAGAACGATCTCTTTCTACTCACACCCTTAATTTCCTTACAAATCTCACATTTTTTGGTTTGGATTGTGAAGAACAGTTTAATGATCTTCCAATGAGTATTTTGTGTTAATTGTATCCATCAGTTAAAATGAGAATTTCTTCGTGGTTGATTTTTCTCTCTTTTCGCTTTCATGTGTAGGCTATTAAAATATTTTCAAATGTAATCTTTTGATAACTCAATGTGTATTTCATGTGCATTCATGGCTGGCAATGCAGGTATATGCATCTTCTTTGTGACTGACTTTAATTCAGTTTACTTTAAAATGTAATTTGTCATTTAATTTTCATTGGTTAAAAACATGTTGTGGTTGTCTTGGAGCAATGTATGTAAATGCTACATTTTAAAGCAGTTTAACCATTGGGTATTATGTCATTCAATGTGACTACACATTAGTTTAAAGAAAGCTTACAACCTACTAACTATATTCTGCCTGAAAAACATGTGGTGCAACCAAAGTAAGAACAAATTTAGTTTTAGTTTTTTTCTAGCTAGTAGTTACTAAGCCTCTCCCAACAGGCACAGGACGTCAACATGACGTCAGATCGATGTTGTACCCAATGTTGTGGGACATTGCATTTGGAAATAAAAATCAGTTTGACTTCAGAACCCAACGTCAGTGTCAAGTATGACAGTCGTTGCATTTTGGTTACTTTCCAAAGCAACCTAAAAACAACAAAACATCAACCTCTAATGACGTTACAGCTTGATGTTATGTGGACGTTACCAATATGACGTCTATCAGACTTTGGATTTTGGTTGCCATACCTGACGAATAAATGTCAGTATTTGACGTCAATATGACGTTGGCTTAAGATGTTGGCATGATGTTGGATTTTGGTCACTTTCCAACAGAACCGAAAATCTACAAAATATCAACGTCATTTCACATTGTTACTGGATGTCAAAATAACCTTAGATGCGGGCGACTTAAATCTAACCTAAAATAACGTTATGTGTCTGCTGGGTCTAGTGTGGACTTTGTTCCAGTTTAATCAAGATCTTACAAACAGCTGTTGCCCCCTTTACCCTCATGCTTCCTACACAAAGTGCTCATCTTCAGGCTTTACAGTTTAAATAGGTGTGCATCAGATTTCAAAATAAGATTACAAACTGTGATTCGCAACTCTCAAATGGCTTTACAGACTAGAAAGAAACAAACAGATCAGCCAATGTACAAATTGAGGAACTGTACAACAACAAAAAGTGCGGAGGGTACTGTACATTTTGTAATGCTGACACCAGAAAAAACGATCAGATCAGCAGACACAACTCAGCAGACACTATAGCTACTTAAATACTGCTCCCAAATCCCCTTTACTGTTGTGAGGCCTTGTTTAATGGATTTGATGAATAAAACATGCATGGAAATGCGTCTAAAGGGAGGGGGCTTAGCTCTGTATATCAAACTCACTAATCCCTTGAAGAGCAAACATTAAAGCTTCTTTTTGCCATTGCTCTGCAGGATTGAATGCCTGCACGTCCTCAGAAAAGAAGTCTTATCTGTAAAAGCGTTGCATAAGCCAAGGTTATACGGATGCGGAGCCAGTCATTAAAGGCACAGGATGAGCAAAGCTTGCATTGCGGCTGCGTCTTAATTGCTGGCCAGAGGAAGGCCATGGCAGTGCGGGGTTGTGAATGGCAAACATGAGGAATTCAATAGCTCTCGAAGGATATTCGGGACTGCCGTGTAATTACAGCCTTTGTCACAAACCCTGACCGCTCTGAAAACAGGGGCTGCTCAGCCAAAAAGACATCAGGGACAAACAAACTCAGCCTTAAACACGGTTATTATTAGGAAACGGCAACTCTTCAGGATCAATGAAACTGCATGTGTTGAAGCTCTAGTATGGCGCTGTGGGATGCCTCAGTATTATTGCAAGCAGAATTGGTAGACGGTGTGCTTCTGTGAGCTGATTGCCAATGTTTTACTGGTCCAGCCAGTGAAATAAAAAATGCAAATAAAATAAAGATAACAGAGTAAAAGTAAAACTAATATATATATATATATATATATATACTTTATTTATTTATTTTACTAATGTAATGTAACTAATGTATTCAGATATTTAGGTATAGACAAAAAATAGTAGATACTGTATTCATTTATTCATTCATTTAACCGCTTTTCCGGGGCCGGGTCGCGGGGCAGCAGTCTTAGAAGAGAACCCCAGACTTCCCTCTCCCCAGACACTTCCTCCAGCTCCTCCGGGGGGATCCAGAGGTGTTCCCAGGCCAGCCGAGAGACATAGTCCCTCCAGCGTGTCCTGGGTCTTCCCCTAGGCCTCCTCCCGGTGGGACATGCCTGGAACACCTCCCTAGGTAGGCGTCCAGGAGGCATCTGAAACAGATGCCTGAGCCACCTCAGCTGACTTCTCTCAATGTGGAGGAGCAGCGGCTCTACTCTGAGCTTCTCCCGGGTGACAGAGCTCCTCACCCTATCTATAAGGGTGCGCCCTGCCACCCTGCGAAGGAAACTCATTTCGCCCGCATCCAAGATCTTGTCCTTTCGGTCATGACCCAAAGCTCATGACCATAGGTGAGAGTAGGAATGTAGATTGACCGGTAAATCGAGAGCTTTGCCTTTTGGCTCAGCTCCTTCTTTAGCACAACGGACCGGTACATCAACCTCATTAATGCTGTCGCTGCACCAATCCGCCTGTCAATCTCATGTTCCATCCTTCCCTCACTCGTGAACAAAACCCCAAGATACTTGAACTCCTCCACCTGGGGTAAGGACTTTCTTCCAACCTGGAGATGGCAAACCACCTTTTTCCGGTGGAGCACCATGGCCTCGGACTTGGAGGTGCTGATTCTCATCCCAGCTGCGTCACACTCGTCAGCAAACCGCGCCCCAGTGCATGCTGAAGATCCATGTTTGATGAAGCCAACACAACCACATCGTCTGCAAATAACAGAGATGAAATCCTGTGGTCCCCGAACCGGACCCCCTCCAGCCCAGGGCTGCGCTTTGAAATTCTGTCCATAAAAATTATGAACAGAATTGGTGACAAAGGGCAGCCCTGCCGGAGTCCAACGTGCACTGAAAACAAGTCTGACTTATTGCCGGCAATGAGAACCAAACTCCTACTCTGTTCACACAGGGACGACACAGCCCTTAACAAAGCGCCTCTGACCCCATACTCCCAGAGCACCCCCCACAGAACGCCACAAGGGACATGGCCGAATGCCTTCTCCAAGTCCACAAAACACATGTGGACTGGTTGGGCATACTCCCACGAACCCTCGAGCACCCTGGTGAGGGTATAGAGCTTGTCCAGTGTACCATGGCCCAGACGAAAACCGCATTGTTCCTCCTGGATCCTAGGTTCAACCAACGTCCGAATCCTCCTTTCCAGTACCCTGGCATAGGCTTTCCCCAGGAGGCTGAGGAGTGTGATCCCCCTATAGTTGGAGTGTGATCCCACCACCCCAGTTGCCCAGTCCAGAGGTACAGTCCCCGACCTCCATGCGATATTGTAGAGACGTGTCAGCCAAGACAGCCCCACAACATCCAGAAACCTAAGATACACAGGGTGAATCTCATCTACCCCTGCTGCTTTGCCACTGCGGAGTTTACAAACTACCTCAGTGACCTCAGCTTGGGGGATGGGTCCTGCATCCCCAGTCTCTGCTTCCTCAATGAAAGACATGTCGGTGGGGTTAAGGAGATCCTCAAAGTATTCCTTCCACCGTCCGACAACATCCCCAGTCGAGGTCAACAGCTCCCGACTTCCGCAGTAAACAGTGTTGATGTGGAGCTGCTTTTCCCTCCTGAGGCGCCGGACGGTTTGCCAGAATTTCTTTGGGGCCTACCGATAGTCTTCCTCCATGGTCTCCCCGAACTCTTCTCAGGCCTGAGTTTTTGCTTCCGCAACCGCCCGGGCTGCAGCACGCTTGGCCCGTCAATACCCATCAGCTGCCTCGGGAGTCCTGCAAGCCAACCACGCCCTGTAGGACTCCTTCTTCAGCTTGACAGCATCCCTTACTTCTGGTGTCCACCACCAGGTTCGTGGATTGCCGCCCCGACAGGCACCACAGACCTTACGGCCACAGCTCCTTACGGCCGCATTAACAATGGAGTCGGAGAACATGGACCACTCGGTATAAATGTCTCCAGCCTATTCGGGATCTGGTCAAAGCTCTTCCAGAGGTCAGAGTTGAAAATCCCTCTGACTTGAGGTTCAGCCAGACGTTCCCAGAGGACCCTTACGATACGCTTGGGCCTACCAGGTCTGTCCAGCTTTCCCCCTGCCAGCGAATCCAACTCATCACCAGGTGGTGATCAGTTGACAGCTCTGCCCCTCTCTTTACCCAAGTGTCCAAAACATACGGTCGGAGATCAGATGATACAACCACAAAGTCGATCATTGACCTCCGCCCTAGTGGGCATTGAAGTCCCCCAGTAGAAGATCAGAGTCCTCACACTGAGCACCTTCCAGCACCCTTTCCAGGGACTCTAAGAAGGCCAGGTACTCTGCACTGGTGTTTGGCCCATAGGCACAAACCACAGTGAGAGACCTATCCCTGACCCAAAGGCGCAGGGAGGCGACCCTCTCGTTCACCGGGGAAAACTCCAACACATGGCGGCTAAGCTGGGGATACTGTAATAAAATGGATAACATTGAAAAAAAAAAATTTATTAATTATAAATTACTGACTTAATTGACTTCCATTATATTTTTGTTTCTGCTATAGATATCAATGGCTGCTTTTCCCCCCCAACATTCTTTAGATTTTATTGTTTTTGTGTTCAGCAGAAAATATAAATTCATAAAAGTTTCGAACCACTTGAGTGTGAGTAAATAATTTTTTTATTTAACTATTCCTTTAAGACCGCTTGATTTGATCTATTTTTGTCATTAGAATATATTACAATTTTTGTATTTTATATATTTTGTACATATTCAATATTTTTATATGTACATGTTATTTATTGTTTTGTGTTCAGCAAAAAAGTGTGTTGCCAATACTTTGGTTAAACTATACCTTTCTACTAGTCCACTTGAATTTAACTATTTTAGAATATATTACAATTTGGTATGAACAAATATTGTTTCATTTATTTTTAATATGTACAGAGTAAAAATGCTGGGTTCCACACAATTTCTTCATGTTGTCCCAACACAAATTGATTAAGTTGACGTAATTGTTATTACAAATTTAAGTGGATTAAACAATTAAGTTGAACATTGCTCAAGAATTTAGTTGATTCGGCTCATTTTAAATAATTAGTTTGATCAGGCAGCAAAAATATCTTTTGGAGTGTACATGTCAGAATGAGTATGTTGTTAATTCTTTATGCAGTTTTTAAATATGTATTAAAATCTATATATGCATATAAATGTTAATATTTTCTCAAATGTAGTATTCCCAAAACAACATGCTCTAAGGCAAAACAAACAAACAAAAAAAAAAGTTCCAGTATTCAGTTCTTAAAGTCGGGCTATTTTCATCAGAAAAGAAAGATATTTAAAGCTGCTTTCTAGACTGACAGCTTCATTATGCTGATTTCTTGAGAAATGATACAGTCGCTGGAAGGAAACAGTCAGCATGAGTTTTAAGATGTGTGTTCAGATGTGTCTGTGGGCATTTGTGCTTTTAAACAGGACACTTAACCTCATCTGGTCTAGGCATGGCCTTTGCATGACATAACAGTATTGTATAACTAAGCAGCTTTAGTTAGGCAGCTGGGGGGAGACCCGGGGCTAGTTAGCTACAAGGCTTGTTCTACAGAGTTTATTTCTAGGTCACAGTGAAATACTGTAACATTTGAATTTGAATGGCTTCCTTCATTTTACACTGGAAATCAAAATTGGAGAACAATTTATGAATGCTTGATTTTCGGTTTCAAATTTGAAGTAATTTTAGTTATGGCTATACCATGCTAGTAGAACAGTTTTTTTTGTTTGTTTTTATTTTTTTGCAAAAGGAAAACTTTGCTTCCTGTCAATATTCAGTTATAGTCAAATGTATTAGCACTCCAGTGAAATTGTAATTCTTTTAAAAATATTTTAAATATTTTGTGTTGTTTAACGGAGATATTTTTAAAAACTATTTTATTTTGACTTTGATTACAGTACATACGGTTTAACTAGTTATTTTGCAAGACACTAGCATTCAGCTTAAAGGCTTATCTAAATTAAAACGCTAATCTAGGTTTATTGGGTTAAGTTGGCCAGTTAGGTTAATTCAAAGTCATTTTAACAATTCATTTGTTCTGTAGGCAACTGAAAATAAAATTCTTAAGAGGGCTAATAATATTGATCTAAAAAATGATTTAGAAAATTATAAAAGGTGATTTTTTTTAATCTTATTTTTTCCAGATGAACTAAAAGAAATGAGACTTTCTCTAAATAAAATAAATTATTGAAAATATTGTGAAAATGTCCTTGCTCCATTAAGCATCACTTGGGAAATATTTGAAAATCTAATCTAATAAAACGTATAGTAGTTTTGTCGTCAACTGTACAAAACTGTGTTCAACAGGCCAAAAATAAATCTGAAAAAATAAATGAATAATAATAAATGGCTTACACGTTCACTCCTGTTAGAAAAAAATCGAATGGTACCAAGTAGTGACCTCGAAATTTAGAAAATTACATGTCCTCTGAGCTGATCTCTACTGTATAAACCAATTAAAATGTGTTTTATCTTATAGTGAAAACATTTAAATTATTCTAAAACATATGAACATAGTTAACACTGAGCAAGCTTCCATTAGCAAGATCCTAAAGCACAGAGAGAGATTTGTGAAGCAGTTCTGTTATACCTGCAGTGGTCATCAGAGGCAGTAGACTACTATAGCCCTGCGCGTGCACACACACATCATGCTGACCCCCAGTCACTGATATGGTGTGATTGAACCATCCTTAGAGTGAAAATGGTCCTTAAAATCCTTGTTAATAGAAGGCCAAAGGTGCAAAGAGGGTGAGCTGATGGAGGGCAGGGGATGTGTGGAGGTTCAGGCCATCGTATAGATATGAGTCTTATCTGCAGGCAGACACAATCACCTGAAACCTGAACCTATTTCAGCTTTGCTGCAGATTTGTAGTGTTTCTGCTGCTGCTGCATGTTTGGTACTTTGGTAAAAAATACCTCTTATTTCCTGTGCATTTCATGTATCAATCTGATATTGGATTAATATGATATTGTTTTTGTATACCATGGCTATATCTGAAATCGCCCTCTCATTCAATATTCCTTACATTAGCCAATAATATAGTCCACTTAAAGGAGTAAATGGGAACGAGTGAGTGAATTCCAGCATTGAGTTTTGTTTGTGCTTTGCTGGTTGCTGGTCGATTTTCAACTTCATAATTAGACCATGTGATGGTTATTTAACAATTAGCGAGTTGGCTATTAGCGCTGAAACAAAGCATTTGTTTTCTCTCATGTTTACAAATGTTAATTTAACAATGAAATCATTTATTTTGAAATTACACTGATAGGATTCTGCTGTGGACACCATCTTGTGGCCAGATGCAGAAACCCTCACAGTGAGTAATGGGTATTTTCTAGCCATTGAGTGTATATCGGTTGTACACTCGTTATTGAGGTGCGATGTGGGATTGATTGAGTGCACTTAAGAATGTCCACTATGGTTTCAGACTCCAATAAAATGGCTGCTGCTTCAAATAGTGCACTATTTATGAACGTATGAGGTGATTTCAGATACAGTTGTGCTGTTTTACTGCAGTCTTGATAAGTTGTTGAAACGTTTTAACATATTGATTAGCATATTTAACACATTTCTAGCATGTTTCTTTAACTTTTCTAACTAGGTGCTAACACCTAGCAACTTTTTACATGTAGCTGACATGTTTAAGCAGGTTGTTAGCATGTTTTAGCAAGTTGATTGGATGTTTTAACATTACATCTATACTTTTAGTTATACGTAAAACATATTGGTAATGTGTTCTAGAAAACAGATAATGTTACTAGCATTGTAGCTATAGTTTAACACATCACATGTTTTTGCATGTTTCACAACACCGGTAATATTCTAGCATTTTTTTTGTCAAGTTTCTAAGATAATTAGTACGTTTCTAGCACAATTTAGCATGTTGCTAGTCACTATGTTTTAGAAAAATAAGCTTTTTAAATAATTTCTAGCATGTTAGCAGTTGCATTCAAATAATATACAGTAAGTCACAGCATGCTTCAGATAATAAATGTGACCCAGATGATTCTTTAGTCTAACTTATCAGCATGTTTTTGTGGCACATAACAGGAAATCTTTGAGAATCTTTGGACTATACTATAGTTATTATTTACTGTATCTATTTATACTTCCAAATATAATTATATATGTAAATTTAAGCTCATTATGACTTTCAGAATGCTCCTCTTCATTCATCAGTTCAGTCAGAGGTTAAAATTGAAGCCTTTGTATAAACAAGAACTGAACTACATGTAATGTCAAGCCATGTGTGAAGTACAAACCGTTTTTTTTGGAAAATTACACTGGCATTTCACCAGATACCAGAAGCCCTGCTCTCCGATCCCATTTGGTCATATTAGCAGCTTATGGCTCAGATGTTTACAGCAATACCAGCTGGAATCCTCGCTGCCAGAGTCTGTCGACTTTTTAGATGCCGTCTTCACTTGAGGCAACGTTTCCAAGGTAACAGAGTTGAAGTGTGTACATCAGCGTTCAGGCTTTCAGTGCGAACTAACCAGTGTTTCTGTGGGACAGCTCAAATCCAGAAGAATAAAGCAATTTATCACTGCTTAATAGAGTAATGTTCCTATTTACTAGCTCGCAGAGGAATCTGTGTCCCACCAAATGTTTTTCAGAGACTGAACAAACAAGTACCATGATGCGTGATGGGACTTTTTCTTCATTCTCATCTGCTGTTAAGCACAGGCCTGATATTTTGACAGACTTTCATGCAAATGATTTGTTTCCTTTCTGCAAGTTCTGGTATTGCTGTAAAAGTCATGAAAATAAGCGAGTTCTGGTGCTGATTTCAGCAGCAACTAGATTGAAGTGTACTACTGTATGCAGATAAAGCAATTAAGCAAAAGAAAATTAGCATTTTATGTGTTTTATGGCATGATGTGCAAAGCAGCATTTCTCATTTTCATTTTGCACTTAAATAACTAAAGTAAAACTGAAATAAGAATGAACATAGCAGTGGTGTATTAAATATTGAATTACAAGTACCCAATTTATGCAATTAAGCACTTTTTTCAAGAATTGTACTTTACTAAACGTACTTTTGACTTTGAGTAAATTTAGTTATTGCATTGGTACTTTTCCTGCACTCTTTTCCTTCAACCTTTTGTCACTACTTTATATGTTTATTTTTTCTTGTCTATGGTGATTAGGTTTCAATTTTAGCAGACATTCACTTGTAAATACACTTAAAAAAATACAAACATAAAACTTACATTTTAACAATTAGACAAAAAAAGAGAAAATGAAAAAACAACCAACAGTCATAAAATTTATAATAATTGTTTTTTTAACACTTTCCCCCAAACCAACCACCCACCAAAGCTATCCAATGGTAAAAGTAGGTACTAGCAAAACATATGCTAACAGGCATAGCAAACATGTATAGCAGGCATAGCAAACATATGATAACAAAATCTTGTCTATTATGGTATACCTGATTTTCTTTCCAGATGTAATGTACCCGTTAACTCTGTCAGCCATTATTTAAGCCATTTATTTCTTTTTTTTCTTCCTAAACAAAAGGATAAGGTTTTTTTTTTGGCAGAGATCAACCCTTATGAAAGAAACTGTTGTTGATCCCATGAAAGTCTCAAAAATTCTTTGGAAACTCCAAATATAATTAATATAGGATCTGGTTCAATCGGAATGTCTAATGTATCTGAAAAAACTTGGAATATTTTGTTCCAGAAACTCTGTAATGTGAGACACATAACATAGGAATGAGACCGATTGGAATCTAAAAACTGACATTAGTCACACAATGGCGACACTTCTGGAAATATTTTATTAAATTTACACTTGGAATAGTGAAGCCTATAAAGCACTTTAAACTGAATGAGACAATGTCTTGCGTTAATGGAACATCTGTGAACCAGTTCAAGAATTGGTTCCCAAATTTCACTTGAAATTTCTACTGCAAGTTTTTCTTCCCAGGCAGATTTAATGTTCTCCATAGATGGACTTTTCACCTGTTCTAAACCCTTTTAAAGCAAGGAAATGGTACTACCATCTCTAAGACATCTTCCCAGAAATGTATCCAGATACATGGGTGACACCGTGGCATAATTAGAAATGTTAGACTTCACAAAGTCTCTTATTTGAAGGTACCTAAAGAAGTTATTAAAAGGAACACTGTATTGTCTATGGTGATTTAAGTAAAATACTCAGCCTTTTGATAATTGTGCATAGAAAAGTTGCGTGAGACAGACTAATCTCAAGACACAGATGCTCTATATAAATGCAACAAACATGTACAGTGTGGAAGCATTCAAATGATTAAAATAAGACACAAAATCATTACACACAACGGCCGAGAGAGACTGCATGATGACAAGATGAAGGATGCTGTATGTTGACTGAAATGACCAAATGACATTAAACAATGACTAAGTGTACTACAGAATGTTACGTTTTCACACAATGTACAAATTGCGTGTCTTCTATCAGTGCTGCTTGAGCTTTTGGTTTTGTGACATGAACTGCTGGACACTTGTAGCTTGTTAGTCGGGTTTCAAAGTGCACAGATAGATTTTTGCCCCTCAGGTTACATAGATTTCGCTCTCTATGCAAATGTGTAAAATTACAGATTTTTATGGTGTTTTTTTTTTTTTTTTCTCTCAAAATTTGTTGCAATATTGCCGACATATCCCTAAAGACAGATTATTGGGAGATTTAGGGCAATGAATCATACTGATATCTGCACTAGTTTTATATGTATACTATTATGGAATTATAATTCATTTGCATTTGTTCACCGTCTAAGTATAACTGAGCTGCTTTTGCTCTCTGTTCTCACTATTAATCAGATGGGCCTTTGACAGTCTGATCTATCAAGTAGCCTAAAATAAATTTAAAAAATCAGAGCACACTTTTTCTGTAATTTATTTAGTATAGATTAAAATGAAACTGTTTCAATTTAAATACTGAAGTCATTGTTGTTTCGATGGCAATTGGAACACGTTGATGGATATGATGGCGTTTAGAGCGCGTGTGTGTGTGTGTGTGTGTGTGTGTGTGTGTGTGTGTGTGTGTGTG
>CAIGQW010056782.1:2724137-2753819 GCA_903798125.1 Danio choprae
AATAATAATAATAATAATAATAATAATAATAATAATAATAATAATAATAATAATAATAATAATAATAATAATAGCAGCTTGATATTAAAGGGTCCTAAAAATAAACTTGACCGTTTTAAATCCCACAATGCCCGCAATAAAACATTTTTACAGCTAAAACATCACATGACCAAAGAATGCATCCAGTTTACAGCAATGAGCTGTATTATTAGAAATACAGTCAGCTGCTGTAAAATAATGCTGTAATTTTTAATATTTTTATTCTGCGTATTACTACTTGCCACAAAACATAAAAATTACATAGAAAACATTATTCTGAGCTGTAATAGTGAGCTTGAATTAAAGGCAAAGTAGAAAGAGATGAATATGGCTGAATGGAGCATACACTAACCTGCAAATTATTCAGACACAAGATGGTGCCAAACCATCAAAAACAGCAGCGTTACAGACAAGCATATAAATATGGAACGTCTTCACTGATGGTCAAGATGATCCTAAGTACCCAAATGAGCTTGTGTTATTCAACAGTTATTATAGTATCTGGGAATAACATTTCTTTGAATGTCACGACTAACCAATCAGAATCAAGTATTCCAGACAGCTGTGTAACAATACCTGTTAAAATGCTGAATGTTGTCTTACCATCAAAAGACATAAAATTACATCATACTGGCCAATATCAGGCTCTCTGGAAGTTTTCAGCATATTCTTGTAATCCAGAAGTTTACATCCCTCATTTCATATTTAACATGAATTATTTAATCAAAAGTGTAGAACCACATATGCCATGCCAAAAAGTGTCATGTGCCAAAAAGCTGTCATATCTGGTGTAACCACGAGCTCCATCAAACCGGCCTCAGAAGAGCTTTCTCCATTCCTTTAGCCCTAATCTAATCACACAGATTGAATTAGGATGTTAAAGAGGCCTGCTGATACGCATTGACAGGCAATCCACATGCTTAAGACGCAAGACTACAACATAGGAAATCATTCATGCTTAAACAGGATGTTGACTCCTACACAAACACCTGCCATATCCAAATCTGAAGCCAACTAAACTCTTCCTCTGGGAGATAAAAGTTCCAAAGCACATTTAAGTTTACCTGGATACAGACATATGCCGATATTCAGTATATCGTGATGATAAACATGCACAATATAGTTATATGGACTTTAAAATACAGTGAATAATTATCAAGTATATAAACTTTCAGAGTGCTTTTAAAGAGTTATTCAGGTTGTGTTTGCAGGGGTTTTCATCATCAGCACTAAATAAGTTTTAACATGTTTTTTTAAATGTTTCATATATGGTCTACATGCTGAAATATTGACTAAAAATAGTGATCATTTATAAGCCTATTGTTTGTTAATGGTTTACACTGGTTGCATTTGTTAAAATCAGTTCATTTACAGTAACTAAATACTAAACTGAAAACTGCTAACGCTTTTATTATGTAGTTAATGCCAAATGATTCATTAAAATCAAAGGTTGTAATTGTTTTAATAAATGGATTTAACAACGAATACAATTCAGTTTGGTGTGATCGGGCTCTAACCTCCCACAATAATACCCAGCAGTAAGCAGCAGTTAGCTTTCTTATAACACTGTGAACTGATGCTGCAAATTATTGTACAAATCCGCAGTTACATTTGCTGAATTATAATGCTTTAATATATTTATTATTGTTGTAATAGTTATTATTATCATTTTTATTATTTGCAGAATTTTATTACAGTTTATTTATAAAATGCTAAAGTAGTTATCCGCAGAAGTATCATGACAAATCATTTTACCAATCTTTTTCTTTCTTTTTTTTTTAGTTTACAGTTTATTGTCACCCAAAATTGCACCCCTCCAAATGTCATCCAGGTGCATTGTCACAGATTTGGTTGCATCAATTAAATAAATGAAAGTAGTTTAGTCTAGTGTTTTTTAATGTCAGTTTAAAGGTCTCAAGCTGGAAATTCAAATAAAAAATGTTGCTTTATTTTTCTGTCAGGGTTTTGAGGGGTAGATCTTGCCTTTCTTACCTTGGGCTTAAAACGGTTTGGTTGACCACTGCTTTACAGTAAGGTTGTATTAGTTAATCTTACTTAATGCATTAATTAACATGAACAAACAATGAACAATACATGTATTACAGTATTTATTCATGCTTGTTATCGATAATTAACAGAAAATACAATTGTTCATTGTTAGTTTATGTTAACTCACAGTCCATTTAATAATGTTAACAAGCATGAATTAGTATTTTAAATGTTGAACTATGATTAATAAATGCTGTACAAGCATTATTCATACTTCATGTTAGTAAATATATTAACTAACATTAACTAATGAAACCTTATTGTGATGTGTGACCAAAAAATAATTGGTTTACCATGCCATTGACCAACTAAAAGCTGGTCTAAAATCCAGCGCAGAGCGCGTTAATTATGCGCCTATGCTGGTCCAAACGTTTACACACAGGATGTACAGCAATACATAAATATCTTTACATATGAAAAAAAAAATTAAAGGATTAAAATGTTATACATTTTCTTATTTTATTAATGTTATAAATCATTATTTTCTTTATAAATATAAAAACCACTACCTTCATGCCTTCTTCACCTCGGGGGGGCTTTTTTCAGTTTATTCATGACAATTTGCATTTGTATAATGTTGTTATTATTAGTAGTAGTAGTATTAATTATATACATATTTATATTTGTTTTAATAAAAACAAGTTTAGATTTGTCCACCTGATGGGTTTTGGAGACGTATGCATCACCATATTGGCATAAGAATAGGACATGTGTTTGGATATAACTCAGTTTTTTGACCACACTTCGTTATTATTGTTCATTTATTAGTTTGCTGGAAATTAGAACTGAATTTAGAAATAGTTTTGAAACAAATCTTTGCACTTAACAAACAAAATTAAAAATGTAGGCTAATGTATGTCTTCAGTGGAGTGAGTTTTACTAAAGTAAAGAGTAAAAGTAAAGTAAAGACAAAGCAAAGAGGCCGAAGGAGGCTTGTTCTTTATCCTTGCGCTGCAGATGGTCTGTTTAACTGTTTTCTCGCTAGTGAAGCATTCAGTTTTTCCACTTACAAACTCCGCCATGTAAAAAGCAAATGCACCATGGCACGAAGCAACTGACTCTTAAAGAGAATGGGAGATGAGACTCTGGTTGGTTTAATGCATGTTATGCTCAAAACACACCTATAAGTCATTAAGAGAATAAGCATAACCCTGTTAGACTGTATTTTTCCATCCTTAAAATAGCAAAAGTGGATTCGGACATGCTCTTAATGCGTTTGCGTCATGCGCTTAAGACTTTGCGCGTAGATCGTTAAAATAAAGCCCTAAGTGTTTTTTGGTTATTGTACCTGTTAAAGTATTCTTTTTTGCAGAGTAGGTCAATATCATGATAATACCATATATCTTGATAAAAGCTTCAGCAATTAATTGCAACAAGAAATTCTGATACCATAATAAGCCTACCTGTATATGTCTAAAAACTCCAGCTTTTCGCAGTTTGCAACTGAAACTTCACCACAGGTAATAAGAGATGAGGAGAAACTTCCTCTGTGAGATGCATGTGAAATCCGGCTGTGATGAAAAACGAAAAAATACTTTACACTTTACTTCGCAGTCAAACACTTTAAAGAGACAAAGCCTTAAGGATCAGGTCTTCAGAGCCGATTTGACAACGAATAAAACACCTGATGATAAATGTGTCTCTTATGATTTTCTCTGACAATCTGGGATGTGAAGGTTGTCAAACAGAGTCGCTGTGTAGATTTCAGGTGTGAACTCTTTCTGATGCATTAACATGAGTCATTTTCTGTCTTTCTCGCAGGGGAAGTGCTGCAGACTACAGTCAAACTCTAGCAAAACTTCCGTTTCATCGCAGTGATGCTGTTACTCTCTGTAGCCTTTTTCAAAGAATGATCAGATTCATCGCTGTATGTATTACACTTCTTTTTTTTCCCATGCTGAGCCAATTAGGTGAAAAAGAGGAGTAAAGTTGTCTCTATTAGGACTCGAGGGCTGTTGAAGACCTTACAATGCAATATTAACTGGGAATGGGAAGAGATACTATGTCCTTTAGGTTGATAATAAACTTTAATCAACAGGAGGCTGCTTGAGAATGTTTGCCAGTGTGTGTGTGTGTGTGTGTGTGTGTGTGTGTGTGTGTGTGTGTGTGTGTAACTGATTTGAGAAGAGTTTATAGTATACATTTAAGGGGACAGCTCCTTCGGAAGTTTAAATTTGCTGGTAATTTTTTCACTTTTAGATAAGATGTTTTGGTTTTGGAGATTTGTGGAAGGCAAGTCAAAGTGTAGAGAGTCAAAAACAAAAACAAACAAAAAACATACTGATGAAATGAATACTTGTGTCTCTTGGAAATGTTGTATGAAGTGCAGTGCTTCCCACAGGTTTGAAATACAGTTGCGGTGATAGCCGGACTGAAACACACCATTTATCCACATCACATAAATAGTTAACTATATGTGACAAACAAAACATAATAAAATTGTTAACAACAATTTTTTTTATTATGACACTGTTTCTTTTCAGAGGGTTAAAGTAAAAAAAGACTGTTGAAATAAAAGAAGAAACCCACTATTTCTCTTACTTTTATGCTATTTAGGAGCCATGTGCACCCACTGGCAGGTAAAATCTGCTTCTCTCTCTTTCAAGTTCAAAACAAACTTGAATGCCTATGTAATAAGTTAACATCATCAAATTAATAAAATAATCAGCAAATGATAAATAAATGACAGAAAAAGGAATAAAAACTGACGATATCTCAAAAAATTATAATAATTACAAAATTAAAATGTGTAGATTATTTAAATGAGGCAAATGCATTGATTAACCATTGCTAATGGTGTACATATATTTTGCAGCCAATTTAGACCAGTCATTCCGTCCTCTTAGAGTATATAGTATAGTTTTTCTGAGAATGTAGAATGTATTATTTAATGTTTCTCTCGCTCTCACGGCTGTGCGTCACCAGTCAGCTGCAAAGCCAACCGAAAGCAGGCTTAACCAAAAAGGTAATGCAAAAACACATATTAAATCGATTGCGGATGTTTGGTTATATTGGGCGGATACAAAAAAGTGTAAAAGGATGATAATTATAGTGGAAAAAAAAGTGTCAGTAAATATTCTTGGGCGGCCGTTAATATACCTGGGCGACTCGCCTAAGTAAAGTCTGTGTGGCAAGCACTGAAGTGAAACAATCAGAACATTATTAAAAAAAAAAAAAAAAAAACCTCAAAGTGGTGATGGCTGTTCACTGAATCACACACACACATATATATATATATATACATATATATACACATATACACACATACATGCACGCACGCACACACACACACACACACACATATATATATATATAATTTATTTTTGATTTAATTTTTTTCTTTATTAATGAAAGATTCACATGTAAGTGACTTTGAAATTTAATTTCCCTATTATTAGTACTGACTACAAAAATGTAGATATCTTAGTATTCGCTGTGCATTTAATGCAGAGGGAAAGAAAGAAAGTGGAGTTTTGACACACATCAATCTTCTACAGGTATCATTACTGCTGACAGGGAATGTAGAGATTGTTTTGCTGACTCACCCAATACTTGCACATCTCAGACAGTTGAGATTGCTTTTTGTCTCTCTCCGCAAGCTTCCTGTAATTAATCTTGTGTTGTCTTTATCCTTCACTGAATAGTTTAATATTATTTTAGTGACCTAATATGCAATCGCACAATATGGGTAATTGAAATGTGTCTTAACAATTTAGATTAGCATTTGTTATCTTGTCTTTTCCATTAGCATGTAAATATTGCAAATATACATTTTCTAGACTGATTGTTTATTTTAATTAATATTCAATATTTAGCGTTGGTTTGATAAGTAGTAACTTAGTTGCCTTTCGTTCTTGCTTGCAAGCATTCTTTGACTCTTTCTTGAATTGATTGAATTGATTATTTCATAGGAGGGTGGCGCAGTGGGTAGCACTGTCGCCTCACAGCAAGAAGGTAGCTGGTTCGAGCCACGGCTGGGTCAGTTGGCATTTCTGTGTGGAGTTTGCATCTTCTCCTCTTGTTGGCGTGGGTTTCCTCCGGGTGCTCCGGTTTCCCCCACAAGTTCAAAGACATGCACTACAGGTGAATTGGGTAAGCTAAATTGTTTGTAGTGTATGTGTGTGAATGAGAGTGTATGAGTGTAAGTTGGCGGTTCAATCCGCTGTGGCAACCCCTGCCGAAAAGGTAATGAATGAATGATTATTTCATAGGGTGGGGATTTTTATATCAGTGTATACAATATGAATCATAACAAAAACATGCAATATCTACTACAAGTGCAATAAGTATAAATAGTTAAAGACAAAATTATTAGGTATATATAGCCAAACTAATAGAAATAAGACATTCTCCAGAAGAAAAAAAAATTCGAATAAATCTAAACTGTTGTCACGCTCGGTTGAGGGACAGGAAGGCACAGGAAGAGGAGAACACGGGATGAAAATGAAACACGAATTTATTAATAAACACTTACGACAAAACATGGGTACATGAAGACACTCTGGGAGGACATGGGGTGATGACAGCATGGACATGAAGACCACACACCGACGCATAGACACTACAATACCGGACCAGGACTAAACCAAACAGAGGGGTATAAATACATGAGGGATAATGGGATACAGGTGTGAACACAGGTGAAACTAATAAACATTGAAAACAGCGGGGAAACAGAACAAAGGAATCACATGACGTCAACAAAAGCACATGGAACACAACAGAACCCTGACAACTGTGAAAAATCTCTTTCTCTGTTAAACAACGCTTGGGAAATTCTGTTTCATAAAAAGGAAATTCTGTTTCACAGGAGGGCTAATAATTTTGCCTTCTACTTTACAATAACAAGTATTAAGTTCAACCTAAAGCAATAATTTGCAAAGTTGTTTTTTATTTATTTTGTTCAAATACTTTCTTTCTTACATTTTTTCCCAGTATGAGGTGATGATTCACATTGTTTACTTTAAAATAAATAATTTAATAAACATGCTAAATTAACTACACGCAAAGTATTAAACACTATAACAACTTTTACACACACAAAGGGCAAAGTGGAGTCAACAGAATTGTAATTCATATGAATTAGCCTCTGATTTGCCAGCATGTACAGCGGTTATGAATGGAACTGATAACCAGTACATGGCATAAAGTTCTTTGACAGACCATTCTTTCTGTCTGTCCGTCTCTGTCTCTCAGCGGTGCTGCAAAAGGCTGAGCTATACTGTGATTGCTCCTTCTCAAGTGCTTTCTGGGTTGAATAATTTACATGGCACAATCTTGGAGCAGGCACGCTGAATTTGATGTATGTGATGGGCAAGCCCAAGGGCAGCATAATAGCATGCAGGAGAGGCAGAAGAAGTGGAGACAGAGAGGGATGAGTGAGTAACACCAGAGAGACAATACGCCTCTGTCTTTCTCACACATCATCCCTCACTGCTTATCTGCCAAGCGGGGGGACGTGCCTTTTGGACAAGCTTTCGTCGGTTAAAATATCTATCTGACAAGCTGTTTTGGCATCTCATACCCCCGGGATACATTACAATTAATAAGTAAGGATGTGAAGGAGATGTCCAATGACTGCTGTCAAGTCTTGTCGTATGTATGAGCGTGTGCCCACAGCAACTGTAATAAGAAGTTACCGCTAAAGAAAAAAAAGGCGCCCCAAAACAAAAACAAAAATGCCTTCATCAAACCTCTTTTCCATTTGGGTCTCTGTGTGCTATTTAAAGTCCATGTGAAATCAAAATTTACACTGTTTATTTCTAGCACACATAGCTATTTATCAGGCTAGCAAGTTAATCTTCAGAAAATAATGTTTTGGTAATCTCTAATCAAAGTGTGACTATTAGCTTTCGCGTTTGGAGTGGCAAGCAGTGCTTCTCTGTTGATATTAGATTGACGGCTTCAATCAAGAATATTCTTAGCATACCCCTCTTATTGTTAGTTTGCTGAAGGAATAATGTGCCAAAAAACAATCAACATATTGACATAAAAATCTCAGTAACTTCCGTTTCATACTAGTGTTGTCAAAAATGTCGATATTTTGTTTAGTATCAATACTGGTATATTTAAAACGATACAATCTTGTTTTTGATTAGTATCGATACGAGGCCACTACAGTACACAGATCCATCTCCTTCTGGAACTTAGCAAAAGGAAGATGAAGCCTCATTTGATTTTATGCCCGCTTGTCACAGAGACTTTTCTGTTGCTAATTTAGAATAATGCAGTATCGAAAATGGTATCAAATATCGATATTTTTCAAGGTATCATATCGAACTTAGAAATTCCAGTATCGTGACAACACTACTTTGTACAGTATGTAATCTACACACTTATAATGATTAAAGTCTGTGTGAACTAGTGTTGTCACCATACTGGAATTTCTAATTTTGATATGATACCTTGAAAAATGTGAGAGAGCAAAGGTGGTATCGATACTAACCAAAAGCAAGATTGTATAATTTTAAATAATCTACAAAATATCGGTATATTTGACAACTCTTGTACAAAGTGGATGCAAACACACAAACAGAGGTGAAATTGCATCAGGAAATGCAAAGCATGCAAATGTGTTTGCTGTGAATGCGCATTATTCTCAACAATTACATCTCCCACGCAAGTTCAGAAATGTCAACTTAAGCAGAACATTTGCATGAAATTTGTACAGTATGTAATCTACACACTTATAATTATGTGTGAAATAGTGTTGTCACCATACTGGAATTTCTAACTTCGATATGATGCCTTGAAAAATGTGAGAGAGCAAAGGTGGTATCGATAGTAACCAAAAGCACGATTGTATTGTTTTAAATAATCCAGTATCGATACTTATCAATATATCAATATTTTTGACAACACTAGTACAAAGTAGATGCAAACACACAGAGTTGAAACTGCATCAGGAAATGCAAAGTATGCAAATGTGTTTGCTGTGAATGAATCAACTTGAGCAGAAAAAATGCATACAATGTAAAATATCTGGAGTAATCAGGAGATATTTATGCAATTCTTGCTTTTCTTCAAACTTAATATTCTCATTGTGTCATAAATAAATCATGTCAACATGTGAACATGGTGTGTCATTGATTGGAAATCTGAGGGTCTGGAATGGGACACTGAAATGGGACACTCACAAAGTCATTACTAAAACGGGACACTGTCAATGCCATTCATTTTCAACAGCCCTTACTTCAGTCTTCAAAGTCATATGGTGTCTAAGAATTCAGTTTTTAGTTAAATTCCCCCATAATGACACCATTCAAAAGACTTTTACGCCATCCAAACGTGCATTCTAAATCATAGCTGCTACATTTAATTTCTAATTTGGATGTACCATGTCAATAGTGCTGTCACCATCATGTGACCTACAGTGTGTTTTCACCATCATTCAATATCATTCATTCATCAATTTTCCTACAGCTTAGTCTCTATTTCAGAGGTCACCACAGCGGAATGAACCGCCAACTATTCCAGCATATGTTTTACACAGCAGATGCCCTTCCAGCCACAACGCAGTACTGGAAAACACCCATACACACTTATTCACACACACACACACTCATATACTATGGCCAATTTAGTTCATCCAATTCACTTATAGTGCATGTCTTTGGACTGTGGGGGAAAACCGGAGCACCCGGAGGAAAAACCAACGCAAACACTGCATGGGAGAACATGCAGTGCAAACTTCACACAGAAATACCAACTGGCCCAACCGGGACTCGAACCAGTGACCTTCTTGCTGTGAGGTGACAGTGCTAACCACTGAGCCACCGTGCCTCCCCATTCAATATCAATATCCATATTCGAATTGAGAAAGTTCCTCAGTTTAAAATGAGAATAAGTAAATAATGTACAATAATATACCTTTGAACATCAGTCATATGGTATAATTAGACGTGATGGCGCTAATCAGAAATCCAGTTGCAGATACCTATATAAATATAGACTTAAGGATCAATCTGTTGGGGTTGAGTATATAGAGATGTGGGAAATCAAAGCCAGTGGTTTCAGGATTTACTTTCAGCAGGCTCTGATAGAATCAGCTCTCAGACCTGAGCTGTCTGAATCATGTCTTTCCCGAGATGAAAGGTCTTCTGTTCTCCATACACATCTTAGCCAAGGAGAGGAAGGGTATGAGATAATCAGTTTGCTCTCAAAGGAAGGAAAAGCACCATCAATGACATCAAAAGCATCATTTTACTCTTTGCGCTATTGCTATGATCACATGACTCTGGGGAGAGACAGAGAGGTTGAGGAAGATGAAGGGGAATGTAGAATCTCCTCTCAAATGTCACATGCGGGAATGTCATCATCTGCATATTCTGCTTGTTGTGCAGCAAAAAAATAAAAAAATCATCCATCCAGGAAAAGCAAAATGTTCAAGACATGCAACATTAGGGAACGCTTGTTCGGTATATAAGATCGATATTAATATAATAGCTCAAGCAGCCATCACAACAAATTCGGGTTGGGGAGAAACAAATCTGTCAGTGTAACCAATTGCTGTGACAACTTTATTGAAGTAGTTTCAAATGAATAATTTACATGGCACATCCTGGAGCAAGTGAGATAAAATTATTTTGATGGTTCCCTTTAGACACTGACTGTAAGTAACTTGTTTTCACAAGGTATTAAAATGCATTTTAGGTGTTCGGCTGAGACCATTTCCAGCAGGTATTAACATGCCTTCAAATGAATCTCTTGTGACCACTTGTGACTGGTTCACTAAAACGCATTTTAATTTAACGCTTTTTACTCAAGATCATTTTCACTGGAGTTTAAGTGTGACACGTGAGCACTACTAAATGAATAAATCCATGTTATGTAGCTTACAAGCAACAAAACAAGCAACTGAAAAGAATGGCAATGGTAATTATGAATGTGATTATGTAAGTATGAATACCGTGTTGTGACAATTTTCATTATTGTTCACATGTTTGGTCAGTAGGTAGATGGATTTTTGTGGCTGTTAAATTGCATTTGACCTACATTACAAGAGCATTTCAATCATATGCATCTTCAACTACTCCTGGAACTACCCACATTAAAACCCACTGTTGAAAAATCATATTGTTCCCAGATGCAACTACATATGAACTTCCAGTCACCAGAATATTAGTACTGTACATTGTCTGACTTATGTCTGTTTACTCTTTGACTTTAATAACAGCGATTTGTGAGTGTCAATTTATTCTACTAACCCTCATCTAACAGACAACTACAGTAATACTCTAGTGAGAGTTAGTTGACATGTTGTTGGAAAGTCACTATCAGAAAACAGAATAAATGGTAAACAGTAAAATCGTAAACATGATAAACAGAATGTCTAAAGTTCGGTATATACCAAGGTCTGCCGTTGGGCAGCATTGGGTCATTGGTGAGTGTCTGTCAGGATTGTTTGGATTGTTCCATACATCACTACTCGTTGGGCTCACATTGAAGAGTTTTCAGCATGTAGAATTTTCATTAGTCGTCAGTGAAAAAGAGCACTCTGATTGGCTGTTGAATAAGAGCACAAGACAAAAGCTGAAGTGATGAAACTAAGCAAATGACACAAGTGACGAAGAAACACAGAGCGTAAATGCTGCTTTGTTTATGATTTGTATATGTGCAGCACTAGTTTCTGATTCCCTTTGTGGAATGACAGTACAGACTACTGCCACCTGTGGGTATGGAAAGATACATCCTCTCACACAAGCACAGATCATATGTTCTCAATTTAGTCAGTTGTTGTTCATTTGGTGTGTTCTCACACATTTTCTTTCACGCAAGTGACAACAGTTTGTTTTGGTCACTGCTGGTTCTTTTGATGTTGGCTTGGTGAGTACCAGTAAAATCTAGAAGGGATACCTATGACATTTGTACAACAATAGTTACTATTTTTACATTAGTGTGTGGTAGGTTTAGGGTTGGGGTAGGTGTAGACGTTAATAAAACCCAATTTAATAGATATTGAATAAATAAAATAACATAGTTCTAGTTAACTTCCAGAAGCAGTGGTATCCCTTCTACCAACAACAGGCTTAAAGGGGCCCATTGAGATCAAATAAATGTTAATGTATGACATTTTGTAACTGGGAATTTTCTTACAAAAGACATATTTCTATTTCTTCAGCTTCTTGGACCATATTAGTTGTAAATCAAGCTGACAGATCAAGGTCGACTTCCATCTCGCAGAATTAATTTTTTTCAAATCCCTGATGGAAATGCTGTGCCCTTCGTGCAATAACAAAACGCTTTGCAGCATGACTGGAATGTGATAATTAGCAGTTGCTAGAATGCTTTGTCTCCTCTCTGTCATTCTTGGAAATTGTGTTGGTCTGTAATCTCAAGTTCTGCCAGTAAGCAATCATGATTTTCTTTGCATTCGATATTGCTACAAAATTTTAATTAAATCGCATGTACTGTATCCTGGCACCAACCTGAAATAGATATTCTCAAATTACGCTTAATAGTGGAGTCTGGCAGACAGGGAAGTCAAGAAGCCCAATATGCTGCCAAGACGAGTGATAATTCTGCAGGCCTGAAGCTTCACGATGAAGGGAGAGATTGGCTGATAGAAATACTTCTTTGGTAATACAAACAAATAAATAAAGTGGTGGGAAAACAGCTCAAACTTTGAAAAGGTCAGTAATCAAAAGAGTACAGATCACTGGCTATTAAATCCCCGAGCAGGATGCCGTTTAATTAATGGAGCTTATCAGTGCTGGCTTTGCGCTGTAAAGCCATGAGCCGGGTTATTTCCTGCATTTTATCTGATTGCTAGAAAGCGATGGACATCGAGTGGATGACTGCAGCAGGTGGTCTGCATTTCAAATTAAACAAGACATTGATGGATACGGTGGCATGGGATCATTAAAACACTCTAATACACTTTATATAAGCAATACATGCATTTGGGTCAAACCTTTTATTTGACTTTTGAGTAAGAAAAACTATGACGGATTTATATACTACTATACTCCCAAATCTGCATAACCAAACTGTACCGATCTCTCCAGACTCACCATAAGAGTGCAATCAATGGGGATTATAAGGAGGCTATAAATGATAAGGTCTAATAAAGGGTATCTGGACATGACATTGACATGAGAGTGTTTGCAAGAAGTGGTGGGACTTTAATGACCACAGAGAGTCAGGACTTTGTATTTAATGTCTCATACTGTACAAAGAACCATAGACTGCAAGGTTAGTACCCCACGTTGGCCTCAATAACAACCTTTCCAGCAACAAAAGTTTCCCAATGTGGTCTCCCATCATGGAATCTGACCAGGCCTGTCTCATTTTATTTTTCTTCTGTAAAAGCTTTGTTCTTCATACTTGAAATCTTCATTTCAAGTATAAATAGAATATCATAAGTAAAATCTTAAATATTTGCACATTTATGTAATAAATGAACTGAGTGGTAAGAGTTAAATATTAATATTCATTTACTTGTAATATTTAAATGTTTTCTAGTCATTGCAAATAAACCTAGTAATATTAAGTACATTTAAATCAGAAAATGTTGACTTGGTCGGCATACGCTGGAAAAAATACAGGGTTTCACACTATTCATTCCCAACACAAATCCATGAAGTTAACAAATTTAAGTGGATTGAACGTAACAAAATTAAGTTGTCCCAAAAAAAGTCTCAAGAATTGTGCATTTTATATAAGTAGTTTGAGTGTAGCTGGGAATGCCCACAAAAGCATCACAACCATTTATGCTGTAAGAGAAAACAACTAATTTCGTACAGTGCTTACACAATTATAGAAAGTAGCATAAATTGTTAAAGTAATTGAAAATATTGAAGAAAATAATTATAAAATACTAACTTGTAACTAATAAGATTGACTTAATTTGATAAAAACAAACATATTTTTGCTAAGCAAAAAATAAATAAATAAACTTGATTAATTTAAATAAGTCTAGATTCAAAATTAAAGATAAGCAATAAACTTCTACTTTATTTATTTTAGAGTGTTAGGTTAAACATTAAGCAAATTTTGCATGATATTGAATAGTTAATTGTACTTGATATAAGATGAGTAAAAGTTACTTGAATTTAACTTGTGCAAATTTAATCTTAAGAATATTTTTGTATAATTCCAAATAAACATCTGTTTAACTTTGTTGTTTATGTTTATTATAATGGTTTGTATAGTCAAAATGTTGTTTACATTAAGAATACTTTAAATCAGGGCCATTTTTATAATGCTTTAGCGCAAGATTTAACGATTGTGTAGCAAAATGAGTGCAGAATAATTTGTATAATTCAACAAGAGTGTTTGCTTTACTTTAACCAATGTTAAAAACAACTTTAAAGGACGATTCTTCTTTTTTCTTGTCATAATTTCAACATTGTTTTTTTTTTATAATTTTTAAATCTTTTTAGGTTTAATGGTAGTTTTCATTAATTTAACCTAATTTCATTTTATTTAAGAATACAAGGTATAAGTATTATTGTAATACAAGGACAACTTATGCACCATGTACTATACAATCCTTTGAGTGTTCTCATGCATATTAATGACTTAACTGCTGTTACTGCACTTATTTCCTTGGTGTTTTTTTGTTCATGTGTCTGAGTGGATGGAGTGGATCTGCAGGTTTTGCTGTGTCGGCAGTCGTTCATCACTCCCTCTTTTAAGAAAATGCAGATAGTGAAGTTCCGCTCTCCCTTGTCTTCCAGGTAATTGTGAGAGAGATACGCTCTGCGGGAGGTGAAAGCTCAGGCCCTTAGTGATGCTCCTGGAACTGTCAAACACATCTAGCGGATAGATTTAGTGCTTCATCCTTTTTTAATGCAATGGCTGACTAAAAGCTTTAGGTGAGAATGTAGGAGACAGCTGTATGTGGCATATAAGCAATAGACTGAACTTCTCTTATCAGGGACTTTGTTCAAAATTAATTGTGATGCTAGTTGTGAGATTTAGAAGTATATACAGAATGGAAGCTGCTACAAAGTCTACAGGTTTGGCAGATGTTTTAGTCTTGCTGTTAGTTCTTTTGGGTTTTGTTGTGAAAGTTCTTGTAACTGGTTCACAATAGGGTTTTTACTTGTAAGCTGTATGCCGTATATATACAATTTGTTGTATACATACAAGCACAAACACACTTCATGTTTTTGGTCATGAGTAGACCCACACAGAATCTGCGCGCGCAGGCATTTTTAGCCCATCATTTATTTACTTGTGTAAATGTGTGTACATTTATTCAGTTTTTTAATTATTTTCAGTAATATTATTGACTAATTTGAAAATGTTAATATGATTTATTTATAACACAGTTTGTAAAGTAATATTTTCTGTCTTTTACTAGATATATTATATGAGAGACTTGATTTGTTTACCAAATAAGTGGATCAAATTAAATAAAAGTAAAAAAAAGGTATTATTTTTTTATTTCATATATAAAGCTTTTAGTTATGATACTCCCAAAATCATTCCGCATAAATCTGCAGATTATTATTATTTTTTTTTTTACAGAATTCTGCTCAAAAAAAGCAAAAAAATGTCCACAGATTCTATCTGGCCCTAGTCATAAGTTTATTGTTATTAGTGTCATTATTTAAGTCATGACCTACAAAAATACATTCTATTAACCCATTTTTCCCCTGTATGTATGTATGTGTACTGCATATATGTGTTTATGTAAATATATGTGTAATGTACATTTAATATAAAATATCTATTTTATAAAATATCAAATTTGTACTTAAATGGTACATATTACTGTAGTACCTAAACGATTGTTATTGTACCTTTAAGGTTTATTATTAGGCTTAAACTAATTATTTTATTTGTGTATTGTCTCTTACTTGTGTATTATTTACTCTTACTCTCTTAATGTCCGAGGTTCAGACACACTCTCTCAGTTTAAAACTAGACTAAAGACCTATCTTAAAGCATACACTCAATGCATCGCATAACGGTATGAGTGCTTTTTTTTTTTTGCCACTGTTGCTACTGGCTTGCTAGGATCGGGACTTGTGGAGCTGCGCTTCGGTGGATTTGCTCTTCAGTGTTTGAACTTTCAGCAGTGAAACTTAAACCACACTGAACTGAACTAAACTGAACTTCAGCTCTGAAATCTGGACTTTACTAGAGCATGTTAAGCTGCTTTGACACAATCTACATTGTAAAAAGCGCTATATAAATAAACTTGTATTGAATTACATTCTTTAACTGTTTGTACTGTGGATAGATACATTATAATACATCAATTGCTTAAAGCAGCCATACAGTATAACAAGGAATCAAATAAATCAGCTTGACGTAATATATGAAAACAAAATTTATCCCCAGGCCAAATTATTATCAAATAATCCATTTAGCCAACATATATTCTTCTCTCCCAGCTCTTATTGGCTGCACAATGATTTTAAATCTGCCATGTTCATGTAAGCTCTGAAAATTGGTTTCAGTATTGATTCTGTCTATTACAGATTCCAAAAAGTTCAGAGGACTCCATGTTCCTGCTCACCTCCCCCTTTAGATCACTTAAATCCCTTCCTTCACCTCATCAAGAAGCAAATGAATAATAAATCATCTTTAAAATTTGATTCAGGAGTATTACGCTGAAGCATATTGAGAATCTTTTGCAAGTTTTGAACGTGAGTGGATTATCCAGCTCTTTCCCAGCATTCACACTATGAAAGAAGGCGGGAAAGCAGAACTTCACTGAGAAGATCAACAGGAAACGGCTTTACAGTCTGATGTCTGCTTGCTTTAGAAATGGATAAGCTAGCTTGAAATTAAATAGTATTTTTATGCATCACGCTAGGCTAGTGTAAAATTAGAGTCCTGGTTTAGCCTAAATAGAAAGGGGAAGTGCAATTAAGGCTGTTTTTCATTGAACATGTCCACATTGATTAGCCTCTCTACGCATATGTGAGATAACTTGGCTGTAAATATAAAGTATTCGACCCAACCACACACCAAAACAACTATATATAAATCTGGGCAGGAGTTCTTGGAGTAAAACCGGCTGCTGGAGATGGCGTGTACTGTCAGCATTCATTTGTGCATTGCTATCCCCGCGCAGGGCCAGCCCACACCTACAATCTCTTCACATGAATAAAAAATGACATTTCAATTTATCTTTGTTGTTACGTTCTGGGCCTTGCATACTGATTTTCTATGTTTCAGGGAAAATGAAGCGGTGGAAAAACAGAGCAGAATCTGCCAGAGAACTCTCAGTGCTTTTCTTGAATAAGAATCAAACGTTAATCTACCAGTCAGGAAGATGCATTATTGCTTTTTTTTTTTTTTCTTCAGTTCACATAGAAAGTGTTCGAGATGAGATTGGGCGAATGGTATGGTTTACCATGCATGAAAATGGAATACGCTGAAAGTTACGCACGCATTCTAGTGGAGGAAACGTCTGAACCACGGTGAAATGCAGAAATGAAAACTATTACTTCCTTGGATTAGCCATTTGCATTCATCTGGCTTTTTTGAAGGCTATTGAGCCAGTTCTGCTCTTTCATTTTCCCCTTCTTCGGATTGAATAGAATGTCCTTTTATCAAATAAATCAACCCTGTGGATTAAATTCTCTCATGGGACTCCTGCGGCACGCGTTCTTCTGGTTATGAATTCCTGGCAAAGACGCAGGTGCTCTTGACCTAACACAAGACAAGCGGTATTCAGACTCCCAAATTACCGCCTGCCCAAACCAACAGGATCTGCCCCCGCCAAGTCATTTGCATTTTTAGTAGAGACACATTAATCAATGCTTTGTGGACCTGCGTTGGCACATTCATCTTCCTCTCCTAAACAACAAATAATGCACATCAGGATGAAACTACGCACATATGACACATGTATACATAAAAACTAACTCATTTGCATCCTATTAGCATACCGAAATGATCCATTTGACACATTCATTCAGCGGAATATGCTCGGGGGTGGTCCGTTCTGCTTTTGCTGTTGGGCTCAACAGATGATTTTGTGTGCAGGCATGCTTTTGTGGCCTGTTATGTGCTGAACGTTGTGTTCCCATTTTGTACTCTAAGCAGTAAGCACAAATATTATTCTAGCACTTTAATGAGTGCTTGTCTGTGGTTGCTAAACTTTGAACATTGTGATGACTGATCATGTTGCATCAGGAATTACATTGTGCTCATGGCGTATCATCCCTATTATTTACCAAACATTGCTCCTATGACAGTCAACAGCTCACTTAGTGGAACTGTGGTTTTGTATTAGAGGAAACACATTCTGATTTCATAGTTGCTTATTTGCGGGAGGATATGTTTTTGATATAGATTTTGGACCATAATTGGCATGGCAGCTCTGCATAATAGCTGCAGATCTGTCATGATGCAAATCCACCGTTCCACCACATCACAAAAGTTCTATATTTTGAGTATTGAGCATTTGCAGCCTGATCTCACGAGAAAACCTAACTAATTTACATGTTGTCAGAAAAGAGGCATGCCCCAAACTCAACCCCTAAACCCAACTATTATTGGAGGATGAACAAATCATAATAAAATGTACAGATGAGCCCGTACAAATTCATGTGAATTAGCCACTAAATCAAAAAGTTACAAATTGCTGCGAGATTGCCTTGGTGTTTGTATTGAGATCTTGCAAAAGTGAGGACCATTTGAGTATAGTGAACTCCCTGTCATGGTCAAGAAACCAGTTCGAGGTGATTTGGATAGGATTAGGATTATTTTATTTGTCTTTTTAAGGACATTTGTCTTGGACACAAGGGCTGTCACATACACAATATAAACAATTCAGAATACAAAAAAATGGAGTTGTGGCTTTAAAACAGTGCTTGATCTGTACTACTTTAAGGGATGAATGCCACGAATATTCCCAACTAGCAGACACAGTATAAGGCACAATCCCAGCTTCCATTGTGCTTCCTCCTGATTCTGACACTACCATTCAAATATCACAGCAAAAATTAACTAGACAAGCTTAATAGACCTTAATCTTGTGCTGCCCAATTTTGGTGAGCTTGTGTTGAATGTAGCATCAGCTTTTACTTTTGTTAGCTGACATTTGTGTCAATGCTGTCTCTTCTTCTTCTTATTCAAGGACTGATGGAACACTGACTGTGTTCAGAGATGCCCTTCTACATACCTTAGTGGTAAAAAATGGTTCTTTGAGTAACTGTTGCATTTCTATCAGCTGAACTGGTCTGGTTATTATCCTCTGACCTCTGGCATCGAAAAGGCATTTTCACACACAGAATTGCTGTTCGCTGGGTATTTTCTCAATTTTAATGCAGAGACAAACCAAGCCGACGGTCAGCCGTTTGGCAGCATTGGTAAGCATCTGACAGGCTAATTTGTTTGGTTTGTTTCATTAGATTGCGTTTGCGTGATTCACCATGTAGAACTGGCATTGGCCATTGTTGAAAGAAAGCGATCTGATTGGCCGTTCAACTACCAAACAGAGTGTAAGAACAAAAACTGAAGTGATGAAACTAATGAAATGGTGCAAGTCAAGAGGAAGCACAAAGAAGCTGGCTGTGATTTTGACACATTTCTTAAACATCAGACCTTGGTAAAGTGTGAAAATAGTACGTAAACACTACTTTGTTTTCAGTTTGTATGTGTGCAACACTAGTTCCTATTACCTTTGTGGAATGACAATTCAAACTACTGCCATTTGTGGGTATGGAATGATGAATCCTCTCACACATGCACAGAACATTTGATTCAGTTTAGTGTGTTAACATGCAGACGGGACCAGACGCAGCCAATGCAAGGTGACAACAAAGTTGGTTTTCATCACTGACATCAGCTTGGTGTTTCCCGAGCTTTAGATCCTTCTCTGTAAACCCTTGAAGTGATTGTGTGCAAAAATCCAACTATATCAGCAGTTTATGAAATACTCAGACCAGCCCATCTGGCACCAAAAACCATATCACATTCAAAGTCTCATCTCATAAATCACCTTTATTTCCCATTCTGACGCTTGTTTGAACATCAGCAGATCCTCTTTATCACATATTTATGACTATATTCTGCCTATATTCTATACTCTAAGATAATTGTTTGAGCAAGAGGTGCTGTAATGGTGGTTTAATGGACAATTTCAGTGTATATATTAAAACTAGATGAGGAACAACATTGGTATTATATCTTTTCCCAAGATGGCTTCAATAGTCCATGAGAATTTTTTTTTACTTTTAATGTAGTCCCGCAAGGGTTAATCCATGCATAACATTATTATGCCACTGAGCAAGACACTGAAACTCAAGTTTCCCTCAATAGGATTTTTCCTTCTATAGTAAGTATACAAGAAGTTACTTTTGGGTAAAAAAATAATAATAATACAAAAAAATCTATGTGTTATGGCTTCTTGCTATTTTAGTAAGAAGAGCACCCTTACAAAACCCTTACACCCTTCTTTTCGGCTTAATCCCTTTATTAATCTGGGGTCGCCACATCGGAATGAACCGCCAACTTATCCAGCATATGTTTTATGCAGCGGATGCTCTTCCAGCTGCAACCCATCACTGGGAAACATCCATGCACACTCATTCACACTCATACAATACGGACAATTTAGCTTACCCAATTCACCTGCACCGCATGTCTCTGGATTTGTGGGGGAAACCGGAGCACCCGGAGGAACCAGCGACCTTCTTGCTGTGAGGCGATTGTGGTGCCCACTGCGCCACCGTGCTGCCCAATAACTATTTAGTTGTATTATTAGTATAGTTCTTTTAAACTAAAAAGTAAAACTAAAAATGTGTGTGTGCAGTTGTAGCAGATAAATGCAGGGCCCAAATTCT
Organism: Danio choprae; assembly: GCA_903798125.1. Taxonomy (NCBI): domain Eukaryota; kingdom Metazoa; phylum Chordata; class Actinopteri; order Cypriniformes; family Danionidae; genus Danio; species Danio choprae. The sequence goes on from CAIGQW010056782.1 coordinate 2,744,981, forward strand.
GAGCATGGTTCTGAGCAAAGTTCACAAACTATTTATTTACCACAAGTATTACAGAAGTACACTACTAGTGTTCTCATGAGTTCACATAGGGGAAGCACGTTAGCTTCCGTGTCCCAGCTGGGCCATTTGACATTTCTGTGTGGAGTTTGCATGTCCTCCCTGTGTTCGCGTGGGTTTCCCCCACAGTCCAACGAGATGCAATATAAGTGAATTGAATCAACTAAATTGGCCATAGTGTTTGTGAATGAGAGAGTGTATGGGTGTTTCCCAGTACGGGGTTGCAGCTGGAAGTGCATCAGCTGTGTAAAACATATGTTGGAATAAAAATATATGTTGTGGCGACCCCTAATAAATAAGGGACTAAGCCGAAGGAAAATTAATAAATGAAATTAGCTCACTTGAAGTACAGTACAACTGAGCTCCTCTATTTAAAAAAAGAAGAAAAAAAAAACCCTGCAAGTTCTGAAAGAGATCAAGCAACAGCCAGTTAAGGAAAAGTAACACAAAAGTCAAAAGTAACATATTACTAACGCATTACTTACCATAAAAAAGTAACTAAATAACGGAACTAGTTACATTTTCGGGGAGTAACTCAATGTTGTAATGGATTACTTTCAAAACTTTCCCCAATGCTGCTTATAGTACACTTACTGTAAAAGTATACTTTTATATACCAGAAGTCCTAAGAGCTATTCAAAAAGTATTCGTACAAGCACATAGATGTTAATACCTAAAGTATACTTCTACATTAGTTAAGCATACTTAAACATATATTTAAAGGTCCAATGAAATTAAAATTAAAATATATATATATATATATATATATATATTAAATGTTAGTTTCAGTCTGTTAGGTTTGAGGACGTCTATATGATGGTGTGCTCCAAAACAGTGCCAAAATTTGTGTTTAAGAGATATAAATCCGATATAAACATGTAAAGCTTGCAGTTTGTCACCTCCATCTAAATGGATCAATGCTTTTTTACACATAACCTCATACTTCATTTTCTCATCAAAGCTTTTCATTTAATGCGCTTGAGCTCAACCACTCTCATTGGCAGAGCTTTGATAAAAACAAAACGCTATTGGGTACATTTTAAAAAGGGGAGTGGCTACTCTACATCCCCTCCTCTCATCATTTTTCAATTGAGATTACATCAAACATTGAATAAAAATGCATATTTCAAAGCACTTCACTTTAAGTATGCTTTTTTTTCTAAGGCCATAAAAAAATACTATTGCACAGTATTCCTGTTAACTGCAATCAAAAGTTTATAATAACATGCACATGAATACTGAAGCCATTGTAGCTCACCATTCCCATAACTTAAAATGGCCCAATCAATGTGATTCTCAGGGCAAAATGTGAGCAAATACTGTTTTCAGTGAGTTTTCCTCCTGAAATGGATCCAGTATGGTGCCATCCGTTAACTTGCTCCGTCAGTGGTTTTCCAGCTGTTGCATAGGGAACCTGATGCAATTACTAAGCCATGTTAAATTAAGCACTGCATTTGTGCAATCAATCACCAGCCAGAGGGTGCTTCTCAAGAAGTCATTACAATACACAAAACATGGCTGCCGCTTATCTGCTGTCTTTCACACCAACATTAGATGCCTGCTTTCAAAAGAGCCTGAATGACACTCATAAATGCATGAGAGGGCACACACAGCTTTTTCTAAGAGCGTGTTGTCTGTTTTTGCATATATGTATGTCATATGCGAAGCCTTGAATCATTTGGAAACTAGGAGAACGAAAGCCCGAAAGCCTGAGGTTGAATAATATTTTAGGACTGGAGCCCTAGGACTGAGTTAGTTTTCATTATCATTACAATAATCGTTAATATTTTATTTTTTTATTCCATTTTTTTTTCTGCTTAAACTTCACAGTAACAATTTCTTTTTGCATCGCATCCATTGAGAATGTGAAAAATATCTTCTAGTTATTTTACATGGCTAAATGAGTTTCGTTTAATCAGGTTTTTTTAATAGGAATCTCAACGCTGTTTCAGTTCCTTCTGCTTTGTGTGGACAGTTTTATCTGCCAATGCTTTAAAATATTCATAGCGGCTCACTGTGGAGTGTAACAAAACACAAAGCAATATATTACGGCTAGTATATTGTCGAGGTTTTACATTTTTTGTCACTGTTGAAGGTTTTAACTGAAGGATGTGGACATATATTTCTGCTAGGGAGCGTGAGAGCTTGGAGAAATGGTAAATAATGCCATAATGTGCATAACACACGGTTCCCGGCTGACATCTGTGAACAAAGTGCGTTATCATCTCAGACCCCTGCAGTACCAGAATGCATCATGTCTTGCTTAGAGCATAGCAAAACCTCTTTCCTACAAAACAAAAAAAAATGTCCAAAGTACGGTTGTCATTGAAATTAATTAGTTATGGGAAAAATATAATATGGTAAAATTTTAAAATACAAGATGGATGGGTGATAAATAGATTCACTTCAATTCAAGTTTATTTGTATAGCACATTTTACAATAATTATAGTTTCAAAGCAGCATTACAAAAGGTGCACATTATTGCATTACAATCAAATTAAATTAAAATTACAAATATAAGTTATTATACACAGATATAGATAACCTGCAATTTTATAGCATATAGGCGATGTCTATGTGTTTAATTAAGTGGATGTTTTTTTATGTAGTATGCAGTAACACATTCTGTTGATTCAGTATATTTGTTTTAAAGATACTTTTTGTAAACGTTTACCTCAGTCAAATTAAATTTGTGTATTAATTATGTGCTACATTGTTTCATTAAATAAATTACCAATTTTAATTGATTAATAGTTAGTCTAAAGATTAACTATTTCGAAACGGTTACTACGTAACCCTCATTCCCCGAGAGCGGTACGAAAATGCTATGTGGAAACTTCCACTATGGGGATTTCGTCAGAAGCCAATCATCTGAAAGAGTAATAAAACGGGCCAATGAATGCCAATGAGTTGGCGGCGTCAGCGAGCACAGCTGGCAGCAATTACAATCATCTGTTGTATAAAGATTCCTGCCGTGCATCGCAAAGACACCTTTTCGCTTTCAGAGCCTCACGCTACTGAGAGAGTCTTCGGGTTCCTCCTTCGAGAAAGAGAAAGAGAGAGAATGAGAAAGCTGCCGGTGTTTGAATAGGCTGCTTCTCCCGGTTCCAGAGTGTGTGACACGCAGTGGCAGACAGTTGAGCTGGGCTATTCTCCCTTGCCTGGGCGTTCTCTGGGTCCGGTCCTTCTAGAGCGATATGTATAAGGAGTGGTTATATGTATAAGGAGTCTGTCCAAAGCGTGTAGGTTATCGGCGTCTCTCGCGAGTGCCCTGATAAGGACGATGACCACACTAGCGGTCCAGGAATGCCACCTCTGGCTAAAACCTGGCAGATATGCATGACATTGACAAAGTTTGCTTTCTTAGCACACCCATATCCCAGGCTGGCCTGTCCGGCGACACCAAAGGGGAATTCCCCACGGTGAAAGAGCAGTCAAGTGCATTCGGCGGGCGAAAAAAACAAACAAACAAAAAAACACTCTCCTCGTCGACTATGGACGCTCCTTGCCAAGGGCACTCGTCTGTGGCTCCAAAATGTTCTCGGCCGCCCTGTCCGTTAACCGGTTAAGCGGCAGCGTCGAGCACCCTACAGACGATAAAGATACTACAGATAAATTTAGTAATGTTCAACTTCTTTTGTTTGCTTAAATTCAACCCAAATAAATTGTTTACTTACCTTAAAAAAATTTAGTAAATCCAAGGAATAATCTTTGAATATTTTTTTTTCACTGTAGTATGCTTACAAGTATGCTAGTACATAGATGTTATTACTTAAATATACTTCTACATTACTTAAGTGTACTTAATAAAATTAACTTTAAGTATACTTCTTTTCTGTAAGAAATTTTTTATGATTGGAGGACATTTTATGTATTTTATTATATACAGTATATTCAAGTCTACTTATTTTGATCTGAGCATTAAAGCGGTATGCTGGAAAGAACAATCTCATATTAAATTTTCTGACTCAAAGAAGTTGGAAAGAATGAAAATAATCGCGTGGCCTAGTCTAGTGTCTTTTTGACCTCTGTATAGCTTCTATAAAATGATTATGCATGTATTGTTATTAAAGGGAAAAGAGACTTTCATAATTGTGCTCTGGTCAAGCTCAGTCGGTTTAATTAGCTTGATTATTTACACCAGCCCACCATCCAAATAAGAAAGGAAGGATTCCTTGTTAAGGAGGATTATGTGTAATCAGCATGTCATCTGCCCTCTCAGACAGCTCTCACACACTGCAAGGTCCAGCTCATTAACAATTTTCTCCAGTGCTTCTCTAGATCTTGATTGAAAATAAAATATTAAATTAGCGGACTACTTTCAGCTTTCGACAAAATTGGTTGCTATTCAGAAATGTAATTGAATATTGCTTTAAAATTGCACTTGCGATCTGTGGGAATTAAACTATTTGTTGGAGACATTGTAGAAACATTAAAATGGTTATGGTGTATGTTAGCTTTTGAAGCAGTGCATCATGGGTACTTATAAAAGGATATGAACTTTTTTCCCTTAGCTGATCAACAATGATAAACATTTTATTTTTGCTTCAAAAAGTGTGAGAATTGAAACTTGTTGATGACTAAACAGCAGAATGCACTGAATAAAAAGTAGTCCTCATCTGCACATCCTCTTCTTGTTCCAAAAATGTGTAAGTTTCTTTCTTCTGTTGAACACAAAGGAAGATATACTCAAAAATGTAAAAAAAAAAAGAGCCATTGACTGCCATAATTTTAGTTTTTACCATATGTATGATGGCTACTTTTTTTCCCTAAACCTTTGTCAGAATGTCTTATTTTGTGTTCAACAGAATCAATAAATTCATCCGTATTTAGAACCACTTGAGAGTGAGTAGATGAACCATTATTAATAACAGGTGTGGATGCTAATGCATGTCATGATTTTGCCAAGTATGTTGCGATCCTGGATTAACATCTATGTTGATCCTGGAACATCATTTTGATTTGAAAAAGTAATCCATACCTATTCCCTACCCCTAAACCCAACCATAAAATTATTCCAAAAATAAGAAGGGAATAATAGATGGATAACAATCATGTAGACGTGCATAAACCTAACCGTAAGCCTAAACTTAACATAAACTGTAAACGTATCCCTTAATTCTGATTGGCTGATTGGAATGTTGTTCCAGGATCAACATGGATGTTAATCCAGAAACATGCCCTACTTGGTGAAATCAGGTTGGGGATGCTAACATAGGAATCTTTATTGTTAACATTCTTTGTTTGACCCTTTACTCTGTGACGAGTTGAGTTTAGATTGTCGTTGTTGTTGTTGTTTCAGACATGTAATTTACTTCAAATTAAAATTTATAGCTAATAAATGTTTTTAAAAATTAACCTTCATATAGATGCATTGCAAATCAATTTGAGTAGATTTCTTTTCATTCAATAGTCAACTGTAATCTTATAAAACACTATTTCCCAACAACAAACTTGTGGCTATAGTGAAAATGCTGAGTGAAAAGAAATAAAAAGAGTTGATTCCAACGATATTGCAATTAGAGATCCAATGTTTATGAATAACCAGAATAACTTATGAATAAAAAAATCAGTAAAATTTATGCAATGACAAAAAACAAAACAAAAAAAACAACAAAATCTTGCCAGAACGTTTCTGTTAAAATAAAGTAGAAGCATCTTCAAATTTGAGCATGCCAGCGTTTTGAAGTGCAGGATTAATCGGTTGAAGAATGATCCGCGTAAGACATATACGATAACTCAGGATTTTGTAACTATTTCAAGGGCAAAAAGACCTGAGTGACATTAAAAACAACAATTATTAGATGTAACTTAATTATAACAATCCAGAAAACATGGCAGAATAATTGCATTGCAATGTATGAGAATTGGTGAAAACATATTAGATATAGGGCAGCACGGTGGCGCAGTGGGTAGCACAATCACCTCACAGCAAGAAGGTCGCTGGTTCGAGAACAGGCTGGGTCAGTTGGCATTTCTGCATGTTCTCCCTGTGTTCATGTGGGTTTCCTCCGGGTGCTCCGGTTTTCCCCACAATTCCAAAGACATACGGTATCGATGAATTGGGTAAGCTAAATTGTCCTTAGTGTGTCATCTATAAAGTGACATCTCTGATGTGAAAACAGTTGTTTACGTAGACCTTAGCTAGTGGGCTAAGAGCCAAGAATAACATGACAACTAAACATATACATGACCTTTCAGTAAAGACTTCCTAAGATGGTCACAGAAACACAAGAGGTGTACGATGAAAATCTGTATAAAAGCAGCACCATGCACACATACATTTCAGATTGTCTAGGGGAGACTTCAGGTTGCCCTGAAGGGCTGTTTTCAGACATCTCGGCTTTATTATGTTGAATAAAGTCTATTTTCTGGTACCCAAAACCCCCAGTCTGATAGTATCTAATTGATGAAGTCGGCTACTATGACAAATGGCTACCCAGGTGGGACAGAAAAACGACACCTTCCAGCTGCAGCCTAGTACTAGAAAACATCCATACACACTCATTTACACTACGGACAATTTAGTTTATTCAATTCACCAATAGCGCATATCTTTGGACTGTGGGGGAAACCGGAGGAAACCCACACAATCACGAGGAGAACATGCAAACTCCACACAGAAATGCCAACTGACCTGGCTGAGACTCGAACCAGTGACCTTCTTGCTGTGAGTGCAAACCACTGTCACTGTCGCCCAGAGTTATTTATCTAAATATATATTTTTTATTCATTTTATTATTTCAAACTACTAAAAATGTCAATAAAATCCCTTTGTTAAACTGTAGAGTTGAATTTTCAACATCAAAAGTCGACAAAGCAGAGATCAAGGTCCCATAATGCAATTCACATCGGTAAATTAACAGTAAACACAAGTATTAATTAACAGTGTAGCTAACTATTTTACATTTATTTGATTTGTACCATTTTTGTGCCATGCATTCAATCTATTACTTGTATTTGTTTTTGTTTTGTTTTCACTGTTTCAACTCGCTGTTGTTTATTGCCAGTGAATCTGCTCTGAATTAATGTATTAAGGTGTTGAGCATCACTTATTAATGCTTTACGTCTAGGCCTCTACAGTATGCTATGCATTGTATGCTGTACTTCTCCAGAAACATCTGTGCATTTCTGTTGTTTCTTCAGCTCACAGCAGGCCTCTTGGCGTGTTTACGTCTGGCTTTTTCCATCTTGTTTATTCTAATCCCCCACAAGTCATTGATATTACTTGCCTCAGGTTGCAAAAGTGAATAATTGAGCTGGGATTATCCAGGCAAGCAGGTAAAGCAGACTCGACTTCAGTAAACTTTCTCACGATGAGAGATGACATCCCGGCCCCGCCGTCTCTGAGGCAGAAATCTACATTTAATCAGCACAAATGCGGCGATAGCAACCTCTGAATCTACTTGTAGGACTAAGTGTTTGAATGTTCAGCTCGGTTTAGCGATTAAAGAGCTCAGAGCGCATGCCTCTTTCTCTCCCAGTGGTCACACTGTGAATTTGTTTTGATGAAAGAGCTAATTCATTTCGGGAAAGCTAAGGCAGTCTGCAAAATAGGCCATCTTGATTAAGTCCACTTCTCTAAGGATTTAGGCTTAGAGAAATGGCAGAATGCTTAGAAGATTTTATTTTTGCATGCCTTTCAGAAAACTGGGTTTCATTGGTTGATTTACTGCACATATAAAATTATTCAAACTGTAGTACATCAGACATTTTTTCAAAATGTCTAAATCAGTGGTTGTACAATATGATGCCATTATGAAAATGCATTTGCTTATTTTATTTTTATTATTTTTTATTATTTTATGCATTTATTATTTAATGTTTATTTATTAATTTCTTTAGAATATTATAGTTTTTTTCCATTTTTACAAGAATGTATAAAATGGCACTGTTATTTTTGTATTTGGAGACACTGCTGTTTTATTTACCACTTTCATTTTAATTAAAGTTGTAGTTATTTACTTAAAATAATTACTAAAAATATGTCTATATAGTGTTTATGATTTGTATTTTAGTTTTATTCAACATTTATTTGTTTAATATTTTGTCATTTTTTTGGTTTTTATCATTATGTAAACATTTAAGTTTTAGATTTATTTAGTTTTATTTAATTATAATAACTTTAATAAGGTTCTTATAATATTATCTTGATTAAATAATCTGTTAATAATAGAATATGCAAGCATAATTACACTGATTACACGTAAATATCTGCAAGCAAATCTAATTTAATTTTAAAAATATGTCTTTAATTAAAATATTTTATTTATTATATATATATATATATATATATATATATATATATACAGTGCTCAGCATATATGAGTACACCTCCCACAAATCTCTCATTTAAATGAATATTTTCTATAGGATGCTTTACAATATTATATTTGTGCATATACATTAATTTAGTCTGTATTGAAGCCAAATCTGGAGCTAATCTAACAAAATAACTTACAATAATGGTTCAAAAATGAATAGCCCAAATTTATATGTTAGAGAAAAATATTAAATCTAATTTTAAAAAATAGCAAAAATCAAGAGAAACAAAAATATAGACAATTTTGTTAAAATGTTGTCGTTTGTAATTTTTTGTGCAATATTTTACATGAATTTAAATTATTACTATTTTTCCATTTCTAAACATGTTCTGTGACTAAAATATTATTTTAATAAATATATCTGTTAAATAAATCACTTTTTTTCAAATGCCCCAATATATATTACCCATATTCACTGAGAAATGGCTAAACATTCATTTTCAAAATGGGGTGTACA